>CM052143.1:3726639-3769350 GCA_028454255.1 Halictus ligatus
ATATAATACTGTATTATCTTCAAGTCAGATCGTACATGTACATCTACGGAACTGTAAATATACATCCAAAGTAATTAAAAATAGTATATTATCTTCATTATATATAATACTGTATCATCTTCAAGTCAGATCGTACATGTACATCTACAGAACTGTAAATATACATCCAAAGTAATTAAATATACTGTTGTATTATCTTCAAGTCGGTGAAATTGTTTAGAAAGAAAAGAAATTATCACGAGAAAAAGTATTATCTTACTTAGAGACCTACAGTCTATTTATTAAACTATTGTAGTAATTGAATCATTGCTTCCAACAATTTTGTAAAAATCTATTATCGTTCAATGCTTCCGTTAAACTATCCAACGATGGACATATGTTACTGATTGCAACATGGCGGACAGACAGAAAACATTCCGTATATTTTCATCGTTAATTATCATGCTAGATTGTTTAACGTGGAGTTTAAGATTGCGCGGAAAATTGTAGATAATTTGGTTTTGTTAGTAATTGTAGATAGTTTGACCTGAAGTTACTGATCTTTGATAGTTCGATGTTTCAACTAAAAATACAAGGTAAATGATTTTGGATTCGGGTTGGTCGCGGCGAGTGCTCAAAATTGCGCAACCTTTGAAAGCTGGAGGTAGAAGTTCGTTAAAAATAAACCTTTAGGGAACCTATAACGGTCGTCGCTTCGTGCACGCGCGTGCACGGGGAACGAAATTTCGAGTCTGTAGGCTCCTGAAACTTTCGTGGAACGTTACGTCAGTTTTTATTGATCCTTCCGCCGACAACGGCGCTTCTCGGCCGTGCTAACGGTAATGAAACCTGAACTCGAGGCACTCGTGAATGATAACCACGTGATATTGATCCCTTTGTACAAACCGATTGACGGAGAATTGTTGTTAACGCGGCTCGTGTCTGACCCAACGACGACCGTCCGAACTTCCGCATTGAAACATTCCTACTGCTCGAAATTGTCGATCGCCGATAAACAAAAGTAGCGGTTAGTCTGCTTCCAGCTTTAAACAAAATTTGTGACGTGAAACAGCTGCTCGGTGTGTCAATGTTTGTCACCGGTGACGCATTTTTACCAGTATAATCACACTGCCGATTTTGTGCATTTACAACAAAAAACGAGTGTAATTCGAAACAGAATATTTACAGTATCTGAGAATATTAACACATTTCTTTTTACAACTTAATGAAACTACAGAAGGATAAAACATACTCCTACTTGTTTCCTGCGGTCTGCGATTAATGCGAACAATTTTTACCTCGCATAAAAATCCGATAAATTATTTGAACATAGTCGAAATGTCCGATTCTAAATCTCCAGTGTACGTCTTTAAGATTAAATAAAGAATCGAATTATTTTTGAACGGAAGCGTGCGTGTGTGTGGTCGGCCAGGTAGGCAGCCTCTTATCGACCGAGGGTTCGCCTGTTTGTAAACAATATCTTATTCACAAAATAGCGATTCCGAGTTGTAAGTAACAGTGGCCGACGCAGGTTTGCCGTGCAAACGATGCCAGTGACCCTGACAACCGGCCACAAATTGTACCTAACCGTTTACGTTAGGCACGGCGCATCGATCTGTTTGCAGGAAAGCGACAGACTGTTGTGTTAAGAGACTCGGTATACTTAGTAACGCTAGAATGACGAATAGCCGAGCGAAACAATGATCGTTCGACAACGTACGAGCCCCGCCGAAATCGGGCCGACATTTTCTTGTTTACATTTCACAATGGATTTCGAGCGGGAACTCGGCACTGGCATATCAGGGTTCCGAGAGTCACGTAACCAAACACGCCACCCCTCGCGAGGTTGTTCATCCAGTTACGAATTATTGCTGGACAAATCGACAGTATGTTTTTCCTTCGTACGCCTCGGGAATCGCTGGTACTCGGATGACAGAAATTCACACAAACGGAGAATACTTGTAAAAATTAATATTTGTAGGAAATCAACACCAGAACTACCGGATTGAAAATGACTGGTTCCCAATTTGTTCCTTTACAATTACTGAGATCGTGAAAATGTTTTCATCGGAAATTTTTCAACGAACCTCTTCGTTGCAATGAAAGTTGTACGAAGTCTGATTGGGCACGGTCTTCTCACTGTTGCACAGCAAAATACGTCAGTCGCGTTTATTGCTAGGTAGTTCTAGTGTTGATAGTTCTTCTAGGGGTTGCATATGCCGAGGGATTGATTTGTCAATGGCGGAGTCGATTCTCGTAAGTCGCACCGTCGGCGTACGAGCGAGAAGAGAATAAATGCGACGAAACGAGCATTTCTTAGTATCGTTAGAGGGAGAATAAAGGCCGTTTTAATCGCGATATTCGCGAGCCGAAGAGGAGAAGACCAGTTTCCATCAGCACGCGCGTAGTGGCGTGGCGGGCACGAAAAATCAATAGGCCACGTGGGTCGCCGACCGGGTTTTTCGAACCCAGTTTTCATTCGTCGCTGCACGATCGTCCGAGAATTTCCCTCCGACAAACCCCCCTCCCCGAAAAATCCGCCGATTTCGCACGTGAACGAAACACCATCCCTCGCCGACTCAGCTCCGCCATTTTACCACCGGGGGTAGTGTCCGGTCAACCAATGGGACTCACGAAATCCGATCAGTTTCTTACATCACCTAATATTGATTTCTCTCAAACATTCGCTGAAATCCCATCGAAAGAACCCATTCTTCCCCCCCTTTTTCCCGAATCCTCGCGGAAAAACCGTGAAACGAGGAAACCCACCGCGACGCAACCAAAACTCGACACTGAAATCCTCCAAAAAATATTGGAGCACGATGCTCCCGAACACAAATGCTCCGAAAGACTCGAATACCTCCCCGAGGGGAACGGTGCGAGACAACGAGCGATACGACGAGTTTTCGCGTGGTATTTCGCGAGCGGACAGGCCTCGCGTTAACGATGATTAATTAAGCGAGGGTTTTGTCGCGGTTCGCAGCAGTTGGCAGAAACTTTTCACTCAAGATTTCGCCGGGGAAGCTATCGGGGACCGTTTGGCGTAGCGGCACGCGATCCGAGGACCGGATTGCGTCACTTACCTGGTGTCGATGCGCTCCGTGGCCAGCTGGGAGGATCCGCCGAGAGGGAAAAGTGTCACTGATCACGAGTCGATCACGGGGGAGGCTGACCGGAGTGGATTATGGTCCGGCGTTGTCACAGGGTGCACCCTCAGAGCATCGTTTCTCCCGTGCACCTCGTGGTCGATCGGTGGCTGCTTTTACAAATTCTCTTCCCGGAAAACCCCGGGCTGTTCTCGGACGACACGTACGGGACGAAGCAGCGGATCGGTTATGCGATCGAGCACGAATGGGACACACGAGGACGAGAGCCACCGAACGAAACGAAACGAAACGAACCGAACCGAACCGCGCACCAGTCGAGCTCTGAATGACTGTTGTCTGTTGGCCGTCCAGTCCGTGGGCTTCGCGCACTGTAACGTGCCACGAACGAGGGCTGGCGCATGTCGTCTGCTCTTTCTCTCTTTCTCTCTATCTCTCATTCTCTCCCTCTCTCTCTCTCTCTCTCTCTCCCTCTTATCTCTTTCCGTTCCTCTCTCTCTCTCGCTCCCTCAATTTACCGTGTTGTGTCTTACGCTCGCTGCAGAGCGAACGAACGGTGTATGTACACGAGCTTGTGGTGGGCTGCTGCGTTAGTCCTGTCGATCGTGGCCTTTTCGATCATGCTGTGCGGCCAAAAACGGTTTTTGGTCAACTACGCGTTTCATGGAACCTCTTACCCATTAAATTCGTTCGCCCTTTGCACTCGAAGCCCTTTTAGCTACGAAACGAAACAATTCTTTCGACCTAGAATATTTCCCTTTTATATATATTCATTCGTACTAGACGTATGAAAATCGTGCAATTTACTCGTGGAGTACTGAAATGTTTACTAATTTATTAAATACAAACAAACAAAAATACATACAAATTTAATATTCTGAAAAATATTTTGAATAATGATACAGCAATTTTTAGCGGCGCCTTACAGTCGCCATTCGAGTGCTAAGGGTTAATTCCCCTCATATTTTTTTCTTTTCTACGGCCTCTCATTTTAATGGATCCTTTCAGCGCAATTTTATCTTGTACATCAATTTCTGTCAACTATGCGTTTTACAGTCGCGATTTTCCCCCTTACAAACCTTGGATTTTTTTATTTCGCGCATATATTTTCTTTCTGGCTTGTTCTTTTATTTCCAGGGAGTATGGTCGTGTGTGCTGCACTCTGTCGCTTGTGCTTTCAGCGCAATTTTATCTTGAAAATCGATTTTTGTGAAGCATGCGTTTTATGTCATTTTACAGTCATGTTTCTCTCGAACGTATCCTGGATTTTTTAATCTCGTTCGAAGCTTCTTTCGTTTCCGGTTAAACACCGTAATTTCATACAATTTAACGGTACAAAAGCGTTAAAGAATGGTAAAAGGGACCATTTTGTCCTACGCCTATTGAAGCCACGTTAGAGAACACGTTGGAAATAGTCGTTGTTGTTTTCTCAATTTGCATAGTTCTCGTCGTAATAAAATAAAGGAAACTATTAACCAAATGAGAAAATTGAAGGCGGTTTTAATTTTTGTTTAAATCATAATTTAAGTGGTTCACTTTACTGTGATTTAATAATGGAGACATCAACTTTGTACGGTTTCTGCGACAATGTAGATGCTGCTACAATGTTCGTATTTTATATCATGGAAACTCCAGCGTAGATAAAGGCATGTGATGTGCATTCAAGAGAAAATTGACTGCGTTTGCACGTGTGAGTGAATATGAAGTATGAAAAACCGTTCCGTGTATCGGTCGATCTATCGGGCGGCTGATTTTAATAATTCTAATCAGCTTACACATCTTTTGTGAAAATATTAAAACACAATCTATAGACGATATTGTGCCGATATTGTATCGATGAAATTAATAATTTATGACTGAAAAGTTGTTCCGTATCCAGTATTTCATTAATTTCTCTTATCATTATGTTCTCACACCCACGTGTAAACAAATGAAACGAGACGCACACTCTGTGTTCCGTGATGTATCAAACAAACACATAATTAATACAATGATACATTAATTATATTCTTTTATTCTGATTTGTGGTTGAGGGAAATCAATTATATTTAATCCCAGCTGTTGAGAATTATTAATTAAATTTTCAACTATGGTACACCCTGTGTATTACACAGACGCACCTGTAACTGCATCGCACGATGCACGGAGTAATCTGTATCGATTGGTCTATCGGCTGTCCACCGTGGCGTTCGCATAGTTTTATACCCATGCCCTGCGTCTCGCGGCTTTTATCGACGATAAGTATAACTTTGTGTCGGTCCTCGACAACCTGCCGCAAAACTGCGCACAAAGTAGGTCGACAATTCTGTTTTGCTTAATCCGAATTCGCAAACGCATTCCAATCTCGAAATGCGCGTGAAATTTTCGCGTCAAAATTCGAAAAGTCCTTGAACCTTAAACGTTCATGCATTTATTCGAACTCGGACAAGACTTCTGCGATCCTAAGTAGATTCTGCCTATTTAGACAGACACCTGTTCTCCTGGATATCAATTCTACATTTTACAGCAAGTTTATAACAAAATGTATCTTTTCTTTCAAATTCGGACGACAGAATTGTTTAGGACAGCTCAAGAGTTCGAAAAACTTGAAGATGCTTTCAATGAGAATAAATTTTCATTGAAAAAGTCCTCGTTCCCTTGTCTTTCGGGTACACTAAGCGCATAGTACAGAGCGTAGTTCAGCCTAGTTCAGAGCGTAGACCATTGATGGATAAATTTATGATCTAGATTAGGGGTGACGAACTGGCGGGCCGTGAACTTATGCTGCGGCTACCGCCCCTACTTTCCTGTTCCGGTGAGTCGTAGAAGAGTGGCCTCCATCATAGTACTCTACTTCGACGACCTATTGACCAATCTTCGCCGCGCTCTGCCACTTTTTGTCAGCCGACAATCATTCTTACGTCGTTAAACGCGCTATCTCCGCGAAGTTCTTCGACATTTACTTCGCATATTAGCAATTACCTTGCCAACTAATTTCCATAAAATTACTCAGAACACATATTTTACGTATTTCCGGCAGAAATAATTCAGCGAAATTTCGAACCGCAGAGAAATTAGAATATCCGCGTCTCGCTATCGATGGAAACATACTTTGTATTGTGTCATAAATTCGCTCGAAACTGCTAACCTAACCGGCGTCGTAGAAGGGCAACCGAACGAACCGCATTTATTTAAACAATGCACGTCACGAATGTTGCACTCGTGGGATTACCAAACCGAGTAAGATAGCAACAATAAAAAGTGACATATATCGGAGCACGAGACCTTGTCACGCTGACGTGCTGCGCAGGAACGATCTTATTTTCACTTGTTGCGCAATCGAACTGGCGTCCAGCAAAATTGCTGAAACTTCGTCGATCGAACCGGGAGGATCGTTCGCCTCTTGGCCGTTCGATCGAGGAGTTTTCGCGCGGATGTTTTCCTGAATGGAACCGACTTCTCGATAAGATCGTGACGATCCATGAATGAACGTTATTTTGACGACACCGACGAGAACCGAGCGCGATATCAACGTAATCTCGCGTAACGACGCTCCGCGCGAACTTCCGCGACCGATCATGTCATTAGGAATCGGTACGTGCTTTCCCAGGATTTTTCCGCGTTGCTCGTTCTTTTCGTCGATCAGCGGAACCCGGAGAAACGACCGTCATCTCCGATCCAATTAAAATCAATTTTCTCGATCGCTCTTCCTTGCAGCTTTTCCCTCCGCAGAAATTTCCGAACGTGCAAGTTCCGCGAATTATACAAGTTCGACGAGTTAATTTGTTGAATTCACATCACGGACACACGTACGGTCATCGTACTCCCTGAGGTAAAACATTAATGGTTGACATTATCAGCAATGAGCGTCTCTATCGGCTTTCCACGAAAATGCCTATTTTGAACTCATACGAATATTCATTGTTGCACACGACGAGTTAAATAATTATCGAATTCCACGACTGTTCTCGGTCGCGTGGAATGTTATTTAAATCGTACGATAAAGAGTTAAACGCGGTACCCATCGAAGGTTCTTCTTGTTAACTTAATCGTCTGTTTCAGACATTGTTGAAAAGGACATTTTCAGGAATCTAGTTAGAAGTGTTAACAATTGCCGGAAAATGTTTTGTCATAGTTCGTTATTGCAAAGTTTTGATAAGGAAGAATTTGTGCAGCATGTAACAATTTTCTACGGTATACTGATGTCGCTCGTTGCAGAGGAGATCGGATAGGATCGATCACGAGATCGACGTCTAGCTCTCTGTAGTCTCGTAGACTGCAGTTTCTATATCTCTCGTGTATTATCTATACATATCGTTCATTATTTCCAGATTACATAATCTTGTTTCTCAATCACTTTCGATGACCGTCTCGCGGACGAGAGAATCTCGCGTGTTTGCCGAGTAAACAATAGTTCTCATGAGTGCTCATAATCTTTAAATCGATCGCATCAATCCGCTTGTTATTTTTCAATTTCAATAGAAAAGAAAAATATATACTGTCACGAAGAACGAAGCTGTTTAACCAATAATACAATTCTTATCCACGGCGACCGTGACTTCGAGATGTTCACAAGTTCACAAGACACCATCGCATACACTGCATAATTAAATTGTTTAATCGTTGGAGTCTTGAAAATTCGAAAGACCAAAGATTACCATCGAGGACAATGATATTGCGTTAATGATTCCGTAACGTCTATAATAATATTCATTGAACTGACTCTAAATAGGTTCATAAGGGTTTTTATTCGCAATCTGTAAACTGTTATTTGCGGTTTACCGATTGTTAAGAAACTAGGTTGTCGAAGGCAGAGCGACCTCCGCAACAAAGCGGAGGAAGCTCAAGGCTGCACGTGGCCCACAGTACTGTCGAAAGTTCTCTCGAATGTTGGGCCCGTGGGCACAAAGGAGCCTGCAGCTGGGTCTGGACCAAGCACTCCGAAAATTTAGACAAAAGGGAGGAGCCCGGTATAAAGGGGTGCGAGATCGCCCCACGAAAAGGAGCACAAGGACCGTCGGATTCGGTTTTCATCCCTCGAAAGTCCCTTCTTGCCCAGGTGCGTGCCTCTTTTGTGCTCGCGTCACGATGTTCCCCCGTTCGACGTGAATTAACCACGTGCGAGTGACGTCACTTTTCCCCCATGAGCCTTCGCCGTAAAAGACCGTACATACGAACAACAGCTCGAACGATCGGATCCTAATGGAAAATCGAAATTTTCTACTACGCGTTCCACGAATACAAACCAACCCGTGGTCACAGAGGCGCAAAACTTCGAAATTGATCGATACGAGCTGCAGACTGAAGGCTTCCATTTTATCGCAATCAGTGTTCTCGTGTTTCAGGCGAGTTTTTAACGGTGGCGCGAAGAATGCGCTGGCGTAACGAATAAACGGAATTACTTGGTCGACAGATTTCTAAAAAATAAACTGCTTTCACGTCTCATGTTTTACCGAGTCTCGCTGAATAACATTTCGTCACACGTTCTGCGGTTAAATTCGTCAAATTTGAGTTCGTCTTCTTCCTGTCGCCTTTAAGCGTTCCCGAAAAAAGAAGAAATATCAGTGTAATATTATTCTTTCATCAGAATTTCACCGAGCGGTATCAATTAAAAGCATCTCAGGCCTCGCGAAATTAGAGGGAAAATTCACGGCGACCACAATATGGCCGCCAGGATTTCCAGCAGCGGCCGGGTGTCTCAATAACGGGGCAAAACAATAACCCCGCTGACCGAGGAATTTCTTTCTTGTACTCTCTTGCGTCGCCGTTTACCGTTTTCCTCCCGTCTCGCTGTCGCATTTTTGCAAATATTCCCCGAGCAATGGTTCATTAAACATGCAAATTCGCGGCGGTACGAACGTTCGCGCGGTCGACCCTCCGGGTACAACGATAAGTTGTACGTTCGGTCGGTTGTACGTTCGTGTAATTTTTTCGCATGAAATCGAGGGCCTTATCTCTCGGGTTTACACGTTTATACACGAAACGATATCACCGGTAATCGCCGCTAATAAGGAAACATTAGGCTCGCCGGTAAATGGGCGCGACCAGTTGCGAACGCGGGACTGTCGGCGTACGATCTCCCGAAGAGGGATCATAAAACGATCGTTCCGTACCGATCTAGCATTAGCGTGAATTGTGAAAGCCGGGAAACCATTCGCGGATTATGTATACGTCTAATTACGTTCCACGGGCGTTCTAAATTGAAAGTCAGCTGAAATATGATCGAGGGGACTGTGGACGCGTTCGGGCACGTTCGAACGTCAAGCGAGCAGCTGTGCGAACGATCATGTTTTTCTGAATAACGTTACGCGGAACGAGCATGAAGAAATAGAAAACTAATCACGGACCGGACTCGAAGGGACGCCGCTCCGATTTCGGTGTTCGCGCGTTAATGGCCGATTAACCGGGGAAACGCGGATCGATTCGCTATGATTATTCCGTTCGCGAGGGATTAATGGACGTTGCCCGAAGAATGGCGTCGCCGTGCGTCAGCCTGGCGAACGCGGGCGCAACGTGTCATTAGCTTGGCTCATTTGCATCGCAAAACGAAAATGCTGAACAGCTGTCGACTGTTCCGCCATGGACGGAGGAAATCGGTGGTGGTCGGGAAAATTCGTCGAAGACTTCGTCGTTCGCCTAAAGTCGAGTTTTCGCAGGAGACCGAGAAGAATTCTGGCGAACCGGATGGGCCAACGTCGATTGCGTAGGACGCGGTGCTCGACGACGTCACGGAATCAATACGGCACTCTTGGCGTCGACCTACGTCACCGATGACACCGGGCATTCGTCCTCGGCGGATCGATGCGCTCGCAAAACCAGGGTACCGTGCCGTTCGCGCAGTTCCCGTGGATTAACTAAACGCTCCTCTAATGCAATTTGCCGGTCTCTATGGAGGCGGGAACGAGCCCGAGACGTGCCGGGTTACCGAAGAAGACCAATTGCGCCATTCTCCCTCAATTTCCCTCCGTTCGCCTTCGTTTGCAGTGCTGTTCGCCGAGGAAACTCCGTCAATGCGCGGATCTTGGAAGTTAATCGCATCGGCCGCTGCTTGGAGTGCCTGCTCCTGTGCCTTTCAATGCTAATCTTTTCTCCGTGACAAACAACAAAATTTCTGGCAAACTTAGAACCGCATGAAACTCGTCAGCGCGTTGTTTCTAATATGCAAATTTTACTCGGAGCTTCAGAGCTCTTCATAGTGTCGTACAACTCACGAATTACACTGAACATCCGTAGAAAAATCACAGGAACTTACGGTTTGAAACGTTAAGCATCAATCGAGCACCGCGACAGTAAAAATGTAAGAAAACTCGAGAGCCGGTTAATCTACGTTTCCTGTGAAAGGCTGAATTTGTCGACGTCGCATATTTTCGGTCATCCATTTCGCAACAGAGGCCATTATGGTACACGGTTTCGCGTGATCGCGTTTCCAATATCCGCGCTAATATCAAGAAACGCACGGCGAACAACGGGCGCATTTAAATTCCACGGTGTCCTGTCGCTTTCTCTCGAAGCGAGACAATTTTCAAGTCAAAGTCGTGCTCCTGATCGAGTCGATGTAATCGGAGAACCGTTTGAACAATGGCGTCGCGAGAGATTAACAATGAAATAATCGCCGGCTCGGCTGCGCGATTTTAGGCGGTTCTCGGTTCATGAAACGTGTTCCTTGAACGTAGGTCCGTTTCACGACAACGTAATGGCTTGCAACTGGGTTAAACGGTTCGAGGACTCTTTGAAGCTGCTTCCCCGGCCGCGTTAATCGATCAATGCCCGAAACGCGAGTATCGGATGGACAATAGTTGCTCAAAAAAGGGCGAACAGACTGTTTTCGTTGGAATTTTAGACGTGGCGAGGCTCGAAAGTTCTCCGAACGCCTCCTTGCGCAGCCATTTGCTGAAATACATTTGGAAAATGCATTCATTGATCATGGCGTTGCTGGAAATATCTTCGCGATTACAGAAATAATAAACGTTCAGTGTCGTTCCATTTTTAAAAGTAAAAATTGGAAAAGAAATGTTAATGTCTGCAGGTGAAAAAGTTTAGAATAAATATAAAGGTTTAGAAAATATTTGTTGTATTGGCACAACTTAAGGAGCTGTAAAAAATAGCACAACTCGAGAAAGACGGCATATTTTCTAGTAGATGCGGAAAGTAGAAGCGGTTCTTGAAAACATTTAAATATCATTTTGTTCGTCGACATTTTCATAGTTTCGAGCCGTTTACGTTTACATATTTCTGCTATGAGTGCAAAAAAATCCGTAGTCTAGTGATAATTCATGTTTTCACAAGATAACTTTCAGCTTGCAAGGTTAACAAATCCGGATGCAAATGTAAACATGTTCCAAACATATTGCAGTTACAAGCATTTAGCTACGGCTCGTTGCATAATTATGATTAACGAAATGCCACCAGTAATCTTTCTGATAAAAACGCCACTTTCAAGAGACCCAGAACTTATTTATGTTACTCGACTCAACGGCTTGTAAATGTTTGTGCCAGTTAGGTATCCGGAGATCGGGGTAAAAGGGACGATGCATTTCTCGCTCGCAGATGCATCATGAAAATGAGACACGTGGTGTGTCTGCAACGCTAGTCTTGTCAATTGCCGGGTTTGCCGCAAATTGGAAAATTGCCACGTTCAGGGAGAATGGTACTTCGCCTCCTCCAGCAAAGGTCTCCCGCTGCCTTCGGCTATTTACCGTTCTAATTGCGCGAACCGATATCCTATCATCGATTGCAAATTAACAGCCGAGAAATCGGAATGATCTCCCACAGACAGAATTCCGGAATTTCTATTTTAATTGCTACCAGTTTGCGAATCTCTATGCAAAACAAAAATTTGTACTTCTGCCCTCGTAGAGTCAGGAGAAATTTATTAAAGATTAAACAGTTTAGAAAATTTCTGCAGATTCTAATCAGTATTCTGTTCCTAAAACATTTTCATTTGATTTCTATTTTAATTGCTACCAGTCTGCGAATCTCTATGCGAAACAAAAATTTATTAAAGATTAAGCAATTTAGAACATTTCTGCAGATTCTAATCGGTATTCTGTTCCTAAAAATTTCTGAAAATTCGGAAAACATTTTGATTTGACTATTTTCAAATATTTCCTTGTGATCCGCAATCAACATGTCATTTATCGAAGCTCATAGCTACGTTCAGAAAATCCGGAAACATTTTTTATTGTTTCAATAGTACGATAAAATACAGATTTGGAAAAGTTGATTGAACAATTCCGAATGACCCGCTAATATTGTCATACCGACAGCCCTTCGCTGCCATCTTTTGGAAATGATGGAAACGTTATTACCAATATTACCGACCGAGCCGAGGCAACATTTCGTTGTTGCACGTGCAAGATGAAGTTAACCTCGTTGCACCGTTGACGTTAATATCGGTTCTAAACTCGGTAAAAAATAAATCGGGAAACTTCAAGGAAAAGCATAATTCAACACGATAAAAAATGGGTAAACTAGGACCACGTTTGAGCAGCAGACAAAACGCGAAACGCTGGCCGAAAGGACAAAGCTCAAGCAGTAATCCTGAAACGAAAAAATTTCGTGAACAGGCGGCATGGATGTTTTTCAAAGATGCGCCAGGTTTGTTTAATTTTATCTGACGTCCCCGAGCCCTGTTTCGGCAATAATTCACTCGAGTCTCGCTTTCTTTTTCTCATTGCAGCCAAGCCTGGTCTGACAAAAGAGGATTTGGAGAAGCACGATGCCATTCAAAGCATCGGTCCTCAGTTTGAGAAGCTTGATCTGGATGAAGATCATTCGGACACTCAAACAGAATCTATAGCTAATACTTATGATACGTTCGCTAGTAATTATAGTAATTGCTCTAATATATCCTTTAACAGGCAAGTGATCGGCAATAGATATAATTTGTCTTCGAACGTCTTGATCCTGAGACATAAGGGAAATATTTGTAATGCTAGGTTTAAAGGAATAAATTTAGATCTTAGTAATCATAAATTACAGTTATTGGAACGCATTCTATAAACCTAGCATCAAACACGGCAATTTCTTGAGAAATTGAATTTATTATTTACTTTGCAGATTTTTAAATCATTTCCAGTCGAAGTCACTTTTGCACAAGGAAATGTTAGCTGTGCTCTCGGCAGTCACAGAAGTGATCAAGCAGAACGGTGGAAGCGAAACATCCACAGAATATTTTGCTGCCTTGGTACGCACGAAGTATTCCATTAAATTTCTGGAATATGAAAATTAATTTTGCATATCGATATTTAATAGATGAGCACCTTGGAGGCAATTGAATCGGACACATCGATCGCAGCTACACTTTCTCTGCTAGGAATGGGCCTGAAAACTGTACCCAAGAATGTTCTGAACGCACAGTTCGGTGCAGCCAGTAAAATATTTTTAGACATTCTGTCTAAGCATGCATCGTCAGAAGAATTCCTAATATTGCGACATGTAAGTCTGTCTATTGCTTAAGGTTCGAGCTTCACAAAATATTCGTGATTTCATTCCATTTCGAATGTCGTAAACTACTCATAATATAATCACCTATTTCAGTGCATTCATTGTTTGTCTCTACTTCTCCGTGCGTTAGAGGAGGCTACGTGGTCAAATTCATCGACTATGCAAGTGTTGGACGCCATTCTAGCGTTTGTCACGCACATTAAACCAAAAGTAAGGAAAGCAGCTCAACACGGGTTATGTGCCATATTAAAAGGTACATTGTACAAACCATAAAAGCAACATGTGTTTTAAGAAATATCTTGAATTAAAATATTTTATGGACCTACTTTATCAAATGGCAGGAAGTGAAATCATGAAATGTGATGAACCACCATTGTACCACCCTGGTTCACCGCGAATCGCGAAACACTGTTACAACCAATTGCAATTTAGTTCGGAGCCGGGCAGCGTGACTAGTGTCCTTCATACACTCACATTGTTGAAAGATATTACTCATCACTTACCAAAACCACATGTGAAGGTGCGTGTTACATATTTACATTAAGTATAATTTATACGGAATACCTCAACTAAATAAGAACGTTTGAATATCTGCCTCATTACTGTCGTATACAAATTTCCAGAACGCATTTGTGCATTTTTCAAAGTAGAAGCCTATATTTTCACTTTGACAGCTACAACAGATACAACAGATATTTAAATGATCCCATTTACCTGGCAAACCCTCTACACATTCCATAATGAAAACATGCTTGTAGATGATTTGCGAAATACTATTAAGAATTATGGGATTGAAAAACGTTTTAATAACGTCGTGCTGTCTTCAAACCTTCCACGGATTATTTGTTTCCCGGCCCTCAGAAGCTATTCTGCCGGCTCAAAGGAATGCACAACTAATTACTGCTCTCTATGACTATCAACCACCTGCAACAGATACACAGCCAACCCTCGCATGGTTGGCAGTCATGCAAGAAGCTCATCTATGTCTGGCTAAGTCAGTATAAATTGTAACTTCAATTTTGTATTTTTAATCTCTTTGACCGTAAATCTTTTCACTTCATTTCCAGCAATTCGCTAAATTTATGTGCCACTATTTTGCCAAAAATGTTGGAGAAATGCGTAGAACTTTGGCTCTCGGATAAAACAGACGTCATATCTGGTTCGTCACACACTATCAAAATATTGCTGCAAGATTGTCTTGGCAAATTGTGTGAAACCGAAGAACTCATAATAAAGTAAATACGAGAATTTATATTTTTAACTGATTTTAATATATTGCTGTGCATTAATAACGTATCGACAATTGTTTATCGTTAGGTATAGCACTGCGATCGACCAAGTAATCCTTGTATTGAACAAAGGTCTAAATTTGCAGTATTTGGAAGCGTGGTATTATATTCTACACTTAATAGCCGTACTCTTCCAGGTAATTAGTGTATTTTACTCGTGCACTGACTATTCAAATAATATACTGTTTCCTTTTATTCTAGGTGGCTGGTAAATCGAGATCTGCTTCATTAATAAATATATTGAAAACTTTAGCCGACTTACGCGATGGCTATAATTTCTCATCTAAAGTTGACGCCGAGTATGCTATCGGAGCCGCTATAAGATCATTGGGTCCGCAAACCGTACTCACTTTAATTCCATTGAAAGTAGGGGTCGAATGATACAATTTTTAATATCTATAAATGCCATAGAATTGGTTTTAGACAGATCACATATACAAATTTCCTTTTTAGTTGCCGAACAATGATATTAATTTAAAAAGAACCTGGCTGTTACCACTATTAAAGGACTGTATAACGGAAGGAACATTGTCCTTCTTCATGAACACATTGTTACCATTAACTACGGTATGCGAGTGAGTATATTAAAATATTTTTACTTGATTACTTATTGCATTTTGATATGAAATCGGGCACAAACGTTTGCATCGACTTAATGCAACAATTTTAGGACGAAAGCCGCTGAACCAATAGGAGGAAAAACCTACGAATTTTTGCTTATTCAAATATGGTCTGTCCTGCCAAGTATCTGTCACAATGCCACAGACGTGAAAGACAATTTTAAGGTATGCACTATATATATATAGAATAATATACCTATATTATCGATTCTAATTGCAGAAATATTACTTTAGAATATCGCCAAGATGTTGGGAATGACGTTCAGCAATAAGAAAGAGTTAAGGTTCTATATAATGTCCGCTATAAGAAAATTAATTACTAAAGCAGTGGAAGATTCTAACGAAGAAGACAAAGCAGAACTTGCTAAATTCGCGAAGAATTTTGTACCGCTGTTTTTAAATCAGTATACAATTAAACCGAACGGAACGGACGAAGAAGGCCAGCGTCTTGCCGCATATGAGACATTGAAGGTAGTGCGCAAACAACGTAGATTTAATTGTTTCCTAATGATATTAATTTAATCTATTCTGTATCGTAGGTGTACATTAGTATTACAAGCACCTCGTTACTAAATGAATTGTATGACCGTGCACTGACTAGGTTGAACGAACCTAATACCGACGATTTCTTCAAAGAAAGTGTTCACGATATAATAAGAGTGTTAATTGAATACACCGATGTTGATAGGATAAAGGCTTTCTACGATATATGCACACCGGTCCTCAAAACAAGTTCCAAAATGAAAGAACAGAAGAAAGCATACAGGTAACGTTGCTAATCATATTTACCGATATATGTTGCAAACAAGGAGCCATACGATAATTAAATGTACGACTGTTCAGATTTTTAGAAGATGTCTGTGGTAGCGAGAAAGAAATATGCAAAGCATTTGTACAACAGCACAGGCGCGAAATCCAAAAACTGTTGACGTCTACAGCAACAGATGTTGCAAAACCTAGCAAAGGAGTGAGTATCGTAGTATCGTCACAAGATAAAAATTCTAATCGATACAATCTATCGAAATGTTAATTTTTATTAGGCTCGACTGAGGTGTTTAACTCACATGGTTAAAATCCACCCGCAACTGGACAATACTAAATTCCTAGAAGCCGTGGTACCCGAGGCAGTAGTACATTTGAAGGAGTTGAACGCAAAATGCAGAATGTCTGCCTACAGACTGTTGAACTCCATCGCAGAGAAATTTTTAGACAACCCGGAACATTTGAAGAATTATGTGAATATGTTAATGGTCGGTTTGGGTGGCACGCAAAATTACTGTACCGTTTCCCTATTGGCACTCGCGTCCCTCACTTATCACTATAACGGTAAGCGATTTTAAAGCAGAACTTTAAAGTCTCGTAATGCAACGATGTATTACCATCGATGCTTTTACTTGTTGAAATAGGATCATTGGGAGTAGAAACAATTAAGGAAATATTAGAATACGCGTGCAAGCTTGCGTCGAGTCCCACGAGGGAGATCACAGAATCTGCATTGTCTTACATTAAAGTGTACATTACGGTTATGCCATCCCCCATTGTTGCGTCGACTTTACCTAAACTGGTGAGTTCAGATTTTAAAAAATTTTCATTCCGTTTGGTCCATTCGTAAATCATGTTAGTCTGATTTGAAGAGTGAGCCATGAATTAGGAGACCGACTGTGTACGTTCATGAAATTACAGATGGAAGCTCTGTGTAGCGTGAACGATGATTGCCAGAGACATTTCCGGCAAAAAGTAAGAGACATTCTAGTGAAATTATTAAGAAAATATGGAATGGGATCGATCACAGGCATGATACCTTCCTCGAACGTGATACTGCACAAGAGATTGAAGAATATAAATAAATTGGAAGAAGCAAAGAAGAAGAACAGGGAATTGAAGAAATCTAAAGATGTCAGGGATGAGGACGAATTCAATGCAAAGAGGAGACCGAAGAGGTAACATAGACGGTACCTTTTTAATTTTTGCAAAGTTACTATACTCATCTTATTTATATATAGCATAGAGGAAGTATTGGCCGACAGCGAGGACGAGTATGACGGTACGGAAAATGTGGAGCCAAAGAAAAACAAGAAACGTACGTCGAGAAAAGAGGCTTGGATTCAGGAGAACGAGGAAATCGTTGATCTTATTGATCCTGCTGCTGCTAGAAATATTTCAAGTAAGATTTCATTGCACTATCGATACTATGCCTAAACATAAAATGTCATTGCTAAAAAGTAATGTTTTCACAGCAACACAGCCTGAATTTCTAAAGCCAAATGCTGGAGGATCGAAAACGAAGGATCGTGGATTTAAGACTGCTCCAGATGGACGTATAATTATCGCAGAGAGTAATGAAAGGGACGACGAATCTAAGATTAAGAGGAAGAAGAAAACGCTGCTTCTACATAGTGATTCAGAGGACGATTATGGTAGGATATAAAAACTGTGCTAGATGGAAGAATATGTGGTCAACTAATTTACCATTTTAGAGGACGTCGATGATGCGCAGTCTACGGTGACAGCACAAGAAATGGGTAGAAAACGTAAATTCAGTGACAACTTCGATAACGTTAGCTTGAAAAGTTCAGCTACGTCGAAATACCAAGGTAACGTAGCGATAAAAAATACATTTAGCATGGTTTAGCATTAATTATTTGTTATTCACAGCTGGAGGATCGGGTATTCACAGACCATTGAAGAAGGAGAAAGCGAACCACATACCAGGAATGGAATACAAAGCACAAAAAGCTGCCGGTGACGTTAAGAAGAAGGGAAAACCAGAACCGTATGCATACATACCTTTGTCAAGATCGGCACTGAACAAGAGGTAAGTAAACACTATTCGAGATTTCATGTATTTCGTTCGTTCATTTATTATACGGCGTTCGGATGATTTTTAGGAAAAAGAAGAAGAACGCAAGCAAATTTGAAGGTGTTATCAAAAGCGCGAAGAAGGGTGCACAAATTGGTATGAAGAATAAAAAGAAAACGAACTAGATTAGGAAACTGTTTGTTGATAGACTTAGATAGAATTTGAAATCAAATTGATCCTGGTCATACATGAATCTATGCATGTTAACATTTGCATTAAAGAAAGAAATGTGTACAAATATGTGAAAAAAAGTTTATCTAATGAATAGCGCAGCCAGTGAACGTGAACCAACAAATAATGTACATTACTATATTGTTAATAAATTTAATAATACTTGAACAACTGAAATACTTTTCTAGAAATAAAGTATTATGCGAAAAGTATGTGTACTCCTTTCACAGTAAAGCAGGATTTATATAGAAATCATTTTTCTGCGACTTATTTAATTTATTACGCATTTCAACAAATCGATGTTTTTGCAACTGATACAAAATAACTTAAGAATAGAAATAATGAAGTAGTAATCAGCCCTTGTTAGTCTGGAAGAAAAACAATTGTTCAAATGTATAGCCTGGCATTGTATTGGTTACTGGAAACCAATAGTTAATAAAAAAAAAAAGTAATAATTCTGAATAGAATGAAACTTACATTTTCTATACATTAACTTTTCTTAGGCAGCATGCTATCCAATTCTCCAGCTTCGTTCATTTCCTTAATAATGTCCAATCCACCGATTAGCTCTCCGTTTATGTATAATTGTGGATACGTTGGCCAATTACTGAATTTCTTTAATCCTTCTCTAACATCGTTATCTTGGAGTATATCGAATGACTGATAATTAGCATTACAAGAGTCCAAGATGGAGATTATTGTTCTAGAGAAGCCGCAACGTGGATTTGCAGGATTCCCTTTCATGAATAACATACAAGGTGCTTCATTTATTAATTTCTTTAGCCTATCTTCGAGGTTTTGTTTCGGTTTACACGCTTCCACTGGAATCGAGTCCTTGCTAACAGAGTGACGCTTTACTTTCTCCGCAATGAGAGAGGGATTAGCTCCATCAATTCTATCAACTATGGTGTCATTTTTGGCTAGAATTACTGTCGGCACTGCAGTAATACCAGCCTTTAAAGACACATCAGGTACTTTCTCAGCTTCGATCTTAGCGAATTTGACCTCTTTGTATTCGGGCAGTTTGCTCATTTCACCAATTACATCGTTTATCTGAGAGCACTGATCTGCCCATGGTGCGTGGAAATGAATGACAGACAGCTCCTGTGACCTGATGCGAAAAACATAGAATGTCAATACAAGTTAATTCGCAAGCATCGACCGATGGAATTTTATATTTATATATAATTCTATTATTTCGGGCAGTAATTTTTGTTTTCTAGATCGATTTCGAACAACACGAATTTTAATAAATATTTTTGCACTCCGATGACATTGTCTTCATTCCGGTCACTGTCGAAACAGGAAACTCGATGAACCGTCATTGCATCATTTGGAGAAATTGTCATAGCCGCGTTACCAAAGTCTTGCTATTTTATCGCGAAACTATATCGCTAAAAACTCGTGACATTCGAACTGAGGGGAATTTCCACTCTAACGAAGAGGTAAAGAGATATGTCCGTCATCATGAGTTTAACAAAACGATAATACTACATGATAGCATTAATATTGCATAAAATTCTTTTGGATCGTCAGTTTCAGTACACTAATAATCTTTAAATGAAAATACGTTGTCGATATGTCAAGAAGAAAAGTGAGGTTAAGTTGCGCTCGAAAGATTGAACTGAATACGGTTACTCACTTAACATAATCTTCGTATTCTTGCTTAGAACCAAGCTCAGTGACAGTCATCCTGTCACCAAATTATTTTCTTCCTTTTACAATAGAATACACGTTATAAACAAAGAAACAAAACCACCGTGTATAACCTAATAACCACTGCGGCGTCTACGCGACTTCTGGCATTGCTGTTATGGAGGTTCTCCGATTTAGCGAGTTGCTGATTCTGCGCAGAAGCTCGCCAATTTATTCTAGAATTTCCTCTCTGTTCTAGACTACACAGAAACATCTCTCTATCGCATATTCCCGTTAATTTATAACTGAATTATCCTTATTATCGTTGCCGAAAAGTCGATGCGTCCTATTGAAAAATAAATTTGCATTGCATTGCATAATATATACTCTGGTATACATAACACTAGGTTTACGGGACCCGTCAAAATGACGGATTCTAATATTTTTAATTTACGATTATTGATTATTTATTTATTTAAAATTATTTCAAAAATGACTGAAATCTTGGACAGACGCATTCTCCTTATTTTTATAAAGTAATGTAAAATACTCGCTTCTTAAACCTAGTGTTAAAGCGTGCACGTTTGCGGCTTTCCCGCCATTAGTTCGAAAATTGCTATTTAAAAATTACATTCTAGAAACATGTATGATACCTATAAAAAGCTGTATAAAATATACGAACACCGGTTTACAATAATTGAAAGATTAAACATATCATATAATCAAATCAATTGTAATCGTTTTCTTGAATCAGGATCCTCGGACGCCTACGGACGGCAACCACGTACACGTTACCGACAGCGCCGTTCCGGTTGCCTACAATAGGCGCCCTCTTCCCTTATTCGTTTCGATTCTAGAATCGAATAATCGCCAATTTTCTCGCATCATTTATAAACCCCCTCGTTGTCTTCAAATGCTATTTCATGGAAAAACATTCCACGAGAAGAGGACGCTGTAAACAATCCCTATCAGAAACTTGATATCCCCAGGGGTGACTGTGTCCCTATTTCCCAGTCGGTAAAGCAGACAGCAAGAATTGCAGTTCCCGTTTTTATCGCCAAGCAAAATACAATAGAAACACGAGAAACTTGTCTAACATGCTGCGGCTAGATAAACGCTGTTCGTTGCGAGCATATGCCAGAAAAAAAGTTAAAGCGTCACGGAAAATTGTTCCTCGATGGATATCATTCTCGAAGGATATCGACTATGCAGTTTACGGAGCCTATTGTTTCACCTCCTGCTTATTCAGAGCGGAGGGGACAGCTACGAACGTGTTCAAGAGGTGTTCTATGGAGAGAGAGAGAGAAAAAGGAAAGATTCCATCGAAGACGGCCCTGGGGCGGAATGAATCATCGTGTTGAGAGTCGCTGTTGAGTCGCGTGTGGTAAAACAGGTGCACCGTAAGAAAGTGACCAATGGCAGCAGGGCCGTGTCACAGGGTACGTCATCGGTCGAGGGGGGGTGGGGAGAAAGGAAGGAAAATACGAGGCGGCTGTCAAGACACCTCGCCCACAAAAACCAGATGCAGATGCGACCGGGCGGTGAACACGTGCGACGATTTTTTTGTTACGGTCTCTCGCGTACTCGCGGGTGCAATGTTCAAAAAGTTGTCGCGGACCGACGCCCTAGAGGAGATCTCCACTTGGACAAACAATGACGTGCTGTGCCTGCTGCAGAAGGTGAGTAAACTACTCCTCCTCCCCGTCGACGACGTCGAACGAACTCCGCGTTCGTCAATCCTGGACACTCGCACCGTGTCCGATCCGATCGGACGCTACGGAATTTGACAGATATCTATCCGGGCTCCATCTACCAACCGCTAACACCAACGCATTAGATTCCGGTTTCCTCTGACCGATTTGTCATTTGCGCGCAGCACTGCGCACTGATAAGACACGATCTTGACTATTTTGACACTGGGTTTACGGGACCCGTCGAAATCACGGGTTCTAATATTTTGAATTTACGATTACTGTGGAAGATCCATCTACGTGGGTTTACTCGACAAACTTATTTCCTTGGGTATATATTGTTCCAAAAATGGCTGAAAACTCGGATAGACTAGTTCTTGTTATTTTTATAAAGTAATGTAAAATACTCGCTGTCAATGCTCCGTAAACCTAGTGTTAACGAATCGGGACACGTTTTTGTTTGTACGGACGGTTTACCGATGCTTATCGCTGACCGGTTGTCAAATATGTAGCGACACTGCTGGTACCATCAATCTTATCAGTCTTGTGTACAAATAGAGATTGAACCGTGTATTTTTAGCTTCGGAGCATGCGACGAATGCAACAGAATCGTTTCGCCGCTTCTACACGGTTTTGGGAATGCGGTATTGCGGAAATGTTCCGCAGACATGCCGCGCTTTTTGTATTTTATATGTTAGACGTTTTTGTGATCTTTTCAGTGTGATAACGATAGAGGGCACAGATGGACGCGCACCTTATCTGCCGAGTAGCGAAGAATTTTGAAATACTGTATGCGATTTACAGTGAAATATAGTTTGCTGTTTAAATTCCCCGGTTTCAATGAGAATTGTTTCAAATATACAGTAACGATCAAAACTGAGTCTACACTATTTGGGGTAACATAACTTTTGAAAAATTAGATCAAATGACTTGAAGTTCATTAGTCGAGGTGTAAAAAATTTTTAAAATCGCAAAAGAAATAGTAGAAGTTGGTTTTTTCAGCTTTTTTTTGTGGAAAAATTGGCATTTTTCACGTTTTTAGATTTAAAATCGCACTTTTAGTCGTTTATAACTCGTAAACGAATTAACCAATATAATTTATTCGAGCGAATCAAACACATTTTTTTAAATTTTCAATACAGGCTCAGATAAAAAATCTAAAAGAACCAACTTCTACTATTTCTTTTGCGATTCCGACCAATTGAAACTTTTTTCAAAAATTTTGTACACCTCGTCTAATAAACTAATCCTTCTAACTTCTCAATAACATTCAAGTCATTTGATCTAATTTTTAAGAAATTACGTTGCTTCAAATTGTGCAGACTCAGTTTTGCTCGTTACGGTACATGTATGCTAACATTTTGGCTATGAAAAATCGACTAACGAGCGTTTCGATAACAAGAACTTCAAATCTAAAAATGAATATAATCATGCACCGGAACTTTATAGTCGTCTATTGTGAGCAGCATCAACGTTTAACAATGATACACCGGCCAGACTTTCCGAAGTGTTATCACTGGTTTGTATCCTGTTTGGTGACTCGAGTATCCTCGTTTTACAGAACGGTCTGGAAGAGTGTTGCAAGCCGATAGCGAAGCGAAAAATTGACGGCGATGAACTACTGGTAAGTTAGCCGACCGCATCCGGCATTGGAAGGATTTTTTTCTCAATAAAATATAACTATTTCTTTATCGCACGTTCGCAACCGAAATGATACGACTGGTACAACTGTACATCTTAATTAGGCTTGATTCAGCAGAAGAGAAAGAATAATATATGCCACGAACCATAAGCGTTGCACTTTACTTCGAATGATTACCTCTTCTTCGAACAAAATTTCACTGATCGCTGCCCGAGGCATAGCCACTTAGGTGACTTTCTTCTTTTCGCGGTTCGCTGAGTAACATTCACGATGTATGTGCATGGAGTTTGTTGACATCACGTGGTACATTAATTATTGTAAACTGAGACTGATCAAATCTTGTAACCGTAGATGAACAACGAACCTTCGAAACAATGAATGAGAAAAGCGGTACCGCGATGCCTCGCTTCACTCCTCATAATCGAGCTCATTGTTAGTTCAAAAATGAAACCTTTTATTGACCAAATAACGAAACTCCTAACATAAAATTTTTCCGTCCGGTTACAATAAATATTGATCCCTGGACTGTACGTTTGTACGCTTCAATTGCAGCAAACAGTTGTTAATTAGAAATTCATTTACCTTCATACTAATTTCAATAGTTCGAAGATAGTATAACAGTATTCTTAAATTCTAACGGTTCCACTATTTTTTTGTTTCACTTACTCACTTTCTCCATGGACTGCGAATTTTTATGCAAAATAAAAATTGTCCGTGTCTCAAACTCAGCTGCTGTTTCATACATACTTTTCCTATCCGTCTTTTCCCATAAATGCATAAAATCCGCGATGCAGTCATAAGTGCATAAAAACCGCAGTCCATTGTCCGCTAATTGCAGTTTAGATTGCTCGATGGCGAAGAAATGGGGCGCTATGATGGCCGCAGAGCCTGAAAATATCGTTTTAGCAGTCCCGTATGAAATAGTTTCGAAGAAAGTGAGTTATTTGAAACGATTTCGTCGAGTATGCGGGTTTCGGACTATGCTCGAGTTTCATTCATAGCAGTCTGGCTCGTATTTCGGGCCGGCTGGCGCGTGCTCTCTATTCCCCCCTTAATTAATTGTAATTATTCCAGCACTTGACGGAAGGGAAGCTGGCTCTGTGGAAGAGTGACCTCACACGTCCATTAATATGGTAAGAAAGAGAAACGCCGTATAAACCGAGTAGCCGATTTTCAACCGGTGAACAGCGCGGGCTTGTTCCCATCAAATAGGATTACGAAGTCTGTGTCACGGTCTAACGGTTCCTCTACGCGCTCTTGAAGAATCTCTTTGAGACACGCCTTCGGATTCCAGCTCGATTCCTGCAATTCTGTGCTCGTTCGCGTCGAAACGCTCCTCGGAACGATGATCAAACACGGCTCACGACCGGATTTTCATAATTATCCGAAAGGGCCCGCGGGTCCTCTCGCTCCTTCTTCCAACATGGCGCCCATAAAAATACCCGAACGACGATTGCAAAGCGATAACTGCACCGAGACCAAAAGCAAACTGGAACGTGCACTGTCGCTTCGGAAAAACGATATTTCATAATTCCTTTTATTTTGAAAACCTGCACGTGAAGATCCCGCGGTCTACTCATGGGCGTTAGGCGAAATCGGCGGTTCGATCCGTCGGAGAAAAATTTCGCGAGCGAAGGATGCCCGTAGAAAGCAACGCAACACGCATCGCGCATAACAAAACCGTTCGACGGCTCCGATAAAGTCGAAACACACGATTGCAAAGCCATAACTGCGCCGAGACGTGGCCAAAACAAACCGGAACGTGCTACCGTACACTGTCGCTTCGGGAAAACGATATTTCATAATTCTTTTTATTTTGAAAACCTGCACGTGAAGATCCCGCGGTCTGCTCATGGGCGTTAGGCGAAATCGGCGGGGTTCGATCGTCGAGGAAAAATTTCGCGAGCGAAGGATGCCCGTAGAAAGCAACGCAACACGCATCGCGCATAACAAAATCGTTCGACGGCTCCGATAAAATCGAAATACACGATGGCAAGCGATACGCACGGATTCCCCGGTTGTTCGAAGAGCTCGAGTTGCGCCAGGAGAGCGTAATTCTATCGTGTGGGACGGGCCCGATCATTCAATATCGCACGGACGCTACGAAACTTATCGTCTTCGTTTAATTAAGGAAATTCCACTTGACAATAACGCGGCTCTAAACGAGCTACATTTGCATCTGTTGCTCGAAACTGTCGAGGGCACGCGCGCGCTCGCCCGTCGGCAATTTAGGTCAATGAACCTCGTCGCAGAAAACATATTTTCCCCTGATTCTGCCCGATTTGTTACACCATCGCTCTAATGCCAACATGTGTCCCCGGTGAAAACCGCTGTTTTTCTTTTTTAAATAAGATGATCGCACGCTGCGTTCCGGAAACGCTGGGTGAAAGTGGACTCGTAAATACACTCGTTCAGACGCCGCGGGTTCATTCATGATGAACTCGTTTGCACGGCAGATAACTTCTGAATGGATTTAACAACGACTTAGGTCGTAAATCATCTTGCCGAACTAGCATCAGGGATTCCACAGTAGGTTGATTATTCTAGCTATTTAACACCACCGACCGGAGGCTTGTGAATTGGTCTAATGAGTACACCGTATCTGAAACTAGATATACAACTTTTTTCTAGATAACGTTTCCGAAAGGAGTCGTTCATTGATATGATTAATAGAACAAATCTTCAATCTCTTCTGCCAGATACAGTAAAATAAATATTGAACTTTTTATGTAACTCAACACTTTATCTGCCGGAAGCCTATCGATAGACTTTTCGATGATTGTGCTGTACTAAAAGGAAGCTAATAACTCCAAACGAAATCGTTCGATTGCGTTACCGAGGGTGAGAAATCCTTAGCCACGAAAACTGCCGTCGAAACAAATGTTGATAACCAACGGTAGTTTCGCAAAAGAAAGAAAATAAGTTCCCTTCGTGAAACCCTTTTCAACATTCGCTTTACAATGCTCCTCCTTGCAGGAGTCTCTGGACGTTCATCGAAGAAATAAGAAGATCGCCGGAGAAGTTCGTCGAAGAGAAGTTCCTTACGCAGGCGGATGATCATTTGAGCGACACTGGGTCCTGGGGGACGGACTTCGAGGACGACGGCAACGAGGACAATGCGTTAACGGTAACGCAGAAAGGACAATCGAACCCAGGTAGCAAGCCTGACCAGCAGAGTTTACAAAGCACCGCGGAGAAGATGAAAGACGGGGGCGCGGGTAGAGTCTCGAAGCCCGAAGAGGAGGACGAGGGAACGTACGCAAACTGTGGTCCTGTTCAGGAGGACGAGAACACTTATGCGAATTTCCAAGAGCCGCGGGTCTTACCTCCGAAAAATGTGTCCAGATTGCACAGCCAGGCGGAGAAATCTTTGGCCGAACAGCTGAAGGAGCAGCTAAAGCTGATGAACACAATGAGGCCAGCGATAGGGCCGAAACCTGAACCATTGCAGGCGAAGAAGCCCGAAGCGAAGAAGAACGCGGCTCGCAGCCAGCCGCAGAAATCGTTTCTGTATACTGCTTCGAAACCGACGCCAAAACCGAAACCGAATGTTCCTAGTCAGACGCCAAGTTAGTACGAGACTTGCTGGATCAATGATTGCTTCGATGATGTTGCAAGAGGGGATCCCCAATCCTTAAATTTCGGAAGTACACATAGACGCGTAGATTGCGGACTTTTATGAAAGATAAAAACTATCTGTATTAATTAAACTTCGTAGATGTTCTATAGACGCGTTACGCAATTTTTGTCGCTGTCTACTCTAAGTAGCCTGAATGTTTCACTATTTTCGGAATTTCCGGGTTGGGGATCTTCGTTCAGAACTTTGTCGTTTCAATGAATTTAAGCATAATATTTTGGGAACGTGTTGTCAAGGTTCTGCGCTTTTAAACATTGCGATAAGGAAGAAATCGATTTCTTGATCGTTAAAATGAGGTGTCTAAATGATTGTGAATCTTCCAGGGAGGATGGCAGTGCCCCCGCCGCCAGAGCCGAAGAAGCCCAAGGGTCAAACGATGATCATAGAGAAGCCGAGCAAGGACCAAGCGAAGCCTCCGACGATCCTGAAGAATCTCGACCTCGTGGCAAATTTGCCAGCGCAGACTGAAGGGAGCGAGGACGAGTACGAGGCGTTCGACGAGCAAATCATCGAGCAGAATCAAAAGAGAAACATGTTAAGGGCGGACAGCAAGCAGTCGTTGACGAGCGGGCATCAGAGCTCCGTGGAAAGCGTCTATCAACCGCCTAGTGTAACGAGCTTCGAAGAGGAAGAGGAGTACCCGTATGAGATTTATGAGTCGATCACGGAGACGGTAAGCCTTTCAATCTGTTCTTTATAGCAATAGTCACACCGATGGGAAATTAATGGAGGGTATCGTGGTCATTTCAGCCGGACGATAACGGCTATTACTTAAGCCCCACACAAAGGAAGCCGAACTCCGTCGCGCCCCCGCCATTGCCAGCCAAACCACCGCAGTCCTCGGCTAGTCCTTCTCCAACATTAAGTAGGATAAGCTTGGACAAATCGGAAGGTTCGTGGCAGAATCCTCGAAATAATTAATACAATGATCGATACTTTCCTCGTCGGATATTTGAGAAAATAATTTTATGGTTGATACGAGAAAATTGGACTTATATCGATTGGCTACATTCCACAAGTTTTTAACTCGACGTTTTTAGTTGATCCTTCAATATCGAACAAATGAATGTATATTAAATGAATAGCACACGCTACGTGCAAGACAGAAGTCAATTAGGAAGCAAGTGGTTCCCATGATATAATAAAATAGTTACGTCAGCGGGAGAATGACCGTAAAAAGGGAAATTAGCCGTTGGGCTGTTGGGCAGGAGCTGCAGCCTGTTAAGGGCTAGTAAAAACCATGGGTGTAGGGTGTAGGATATTGAACAAACAAAAAGTCAGTTGGCTAACTTCTCATACGCATCTGTGCGACAAATGGTGCTTGTACAACCTGCCGCGCGATGCAATTGCAACCAGTTAGGGACGAGCTATCGTGCCCTTTATTTCGAATGAAAATACGAGCTCCGATTGCGATCGATTTTCATAGATAATCACTGATTCACCGGACTCTTGTGCAAAATAAAAAATTGCCTAGTCGATCGTAAGCAACCGAAGTTAATGCAAGTACATTCTTTCGTTTAATAATCTCGGTAACCAGCAATTTCTTTAAACAAATGTGGTGACGAAAGTGAAATTAATAATACAACATAACATTGTCCACTGTTAAACAATGTTAAAACAATTTTTGCAAATGATTCTAAATCTTTTTCATTTAAATTGACCGTGAAGTGTTCTACATAAACGCAGATCGATGGTGTTAAACGGTGCAACGTATGAAATGTTAATAACAGCATTGAATTATGCGAACAATGACTGCTTTATATTGCTGGAATTCTGTGACTGAAGTTGTGCAATATGCCCAACGATAAAGACAAGTATTCCGAGGTCGTCAGTGAAACTGAAACAGGAAACCGTTAAGAAACTTTTAAAGAGAAAGAAACGAACGGAGATGACTTTATCGTGATCGTATCGTCGCGAAAACAAAAAACTGAAGCGGAAACAGTGTAATGGAATGTGTTCCTGCTTCTATCTGAGGCTGAGCAAACAGCTCTTGGGAGGTCTGGGTGCCCGTTTGGCAGACGAGGTGTCCGATATGATAGTGAGGATTAAAAGGGGCCTTTCAACGTGTTGTTACTCCCATCCGCCTGAGCCACCAGGTATACGAACCGTGTACAAACACTCGTTCGCAATATTTTACCTACCTCGCTTGAGGAAAGATTAGTTTCAGTAATCCTAAAAATAACACGAATTTTCTTTCACATTTTTCATAACGGAAGGTTAAAAATAGTCATTATTATCATTTTCTAGAATCCATAGTTCTATGGCTGTAATCTCTTTTTAATTTTACCTCTCGAAAGTATCAAAGAAAATTTACATTGCTCACGGAATCGTTCGAAGTTGCTCGAAATTGTCTTCGCGTCGCATCCGCTTTTCAAACGTACTGTAGGGTCTTCAGATTCCAAGGTAAACATCCGTCACTCATTCCATCCAAAATTGGTAATTCGGAACGTGTCCCGAACAGCCCAAAAATATGCACACCTGCAATACAATTCTAACTTTGAAAACCACCCCATGCTGAGAGACCAACGGACGGCTGATCTTTACCATTCAACTGGCTCGCCGAGTTAAATGCCAGTCGGTGCAGTGATTTGGTCATGGTCGGTCGCACCGAGGTCGTCTAAAAAGTCTTCAACCCCTAAGTACACGTGGGAACGCTGAATCTGCAATCATTGAATGCTGGCGAACGAAATAAGCGAACTTTCAACCGGTGTTTAATTCATTTTAAACTAACAGTATCGCGAAACGTGGTACTCGGAGAACTCTACTCGCAGCTAGCAACCCCAATGTCGTCGTTCAGTTTGCGGGGAACGTTCAAAGACAATACTGCGGCGCATCTGTTGAACGCGTGAATCAGTAAACATTATTTTTCCGCAAGTGCGATACATCTTTGGAAGAATAGCGATCCGGAAATGGCGGCTATCATCGGCGATCCGAAACGAAATGTGTCCTTGAACACTGCGATACGCCGACAGGCTAGCCTTTCGGAGTGTCTCACCCAAGCTGCTCTCACTCAAGCTCGACTCAACTTAGCAAGTCAGTTCCTCAATTTTACAACTTGAACGTCATTCTTCCATAATTCACTCTGGACTCGTTTACTGAATTTTTCTTGGGACCAGGGGGCTGAAAGTTAGGAAATGAAATTGTTAATTGAATTTATGCAATTATGCATTTATGTGAAAGATATTTGAAACCGTACTAAGAAAGCGAAAGGTACCTAACTGTAGTTATGATCAGACTGCGGATTTTGTGCATTAGTGAGAAAAATTATGAACTCAGTATTACTGGTACACTATTTACAACCTATTGAAATTCTAATTGACAGTCTTCATTTTGCATAAAGATCCGCAGTCTAGTTATCATTGAATGGTACCCACAATTTTTTGAATATTGCTCTCACACATTTTACACAGCTTGGATAATGGTTTAATGTGTGCTCTACTGATTGCAGAACGATCTCCAGATAAAAAGTCAGCGACACTGCCACACTCGAACAGCAACACCTCGTTATCATCGGAAAGAGCCACCCGGCCGCTGCCACCGCCCCCTGAGAGACACTCCTACGTCGATAAGCCTTGGTTCCACAATGTTACCAGAGAACAGGCGACTGCTCTCATTACAGAACGTATGTGCCCTCCATTAAACGAGCTTGCAAGAAATTAACAGAATAGAGCGGCTTAACTAACCCTTGCATGGCGATGCCCAGGTCCATTTGGGCTCGGCATCTCAAAGGCATCATCTAGCTAGGCTCCCGAGGATCAATTTCAATGTAAAAGCACAGTGACAAATTTATTTAAACAACCGCCTAACTGTGTAACCCTTTCCAGGGGAATTTATTGTAGAACCTGAATGTATTATTGAAGTAGTTGTTAATCTAATTTTTAATATTGTTTAGAAAATACTTACGGGAACCCGCAAGACGGATACTTCCTGCTGAGACCGTCAACCACAAACATGAACAATCCATTGGCTCTGGTGCTTTGGTACAAAGACAGGGTTTACAACGTCGCGGTCAGAAAAAGGCCGGACAACAGGTACAAAATGATTCATCATTGTTAAAAGCAACTAACATTCTCAGCCCGTATTCGTACGTCATTGTTAAGCACGGGCCTTAGACCTCCTTACACTTATCAATTAATAAATTGATTTGTATTCGAGGCATAACAGTATTGTGACTGATGCTATGAGAATATAACAGTTACAGTGTTACTGAATGTCCTAGAAAATTTTGGCTATGGACATATAAGTTAAAAATTGGCACAACTGAATTAGTTGTAAAAGTGTCTGTAAAATTGTCTGACTAACAATAAGCTCTGTGCTAAAGAATGGCCGAATTCTCAAGGGTCGATCTCTCCCCCTTGAAATAAAGGGCAGCAATTGAATATAGCAATTGAAATCATTTCTTGGAAATAATAGTTTAAAAGTGTCTATAAAATTGCGCGGCCAAGTTCTGTATCAAACAAACTCTTGTATGTTTAAATCCAATAAACGGATTCAGTATTTAAAGATATCATTTTTGTTAACAGTTATGCGTTAGGCTCGGCCAAAGTGAATGAGCAGTGCTTCGCGAGCGTGGAGGAAATAGTGATGTTCTACTCAAGAGAAGAGCTAGTTCTTCACAGCGGTGGAGGAGAAGTGGGAAGAACAAAATTGTCTGACACACCCCCGAAATGAGTAAAAACAGAAATTTCGCTGCAGCCCTTTGCAGAAGCGAAAGGAAGAGAGCCCAAGAACAAAATTGCTGTGTACTACTTAAAATCGTCTACCGCAATGCAAATAGTGCCTAGGGATTCTTGAATGGATATAATTGAACTTGTTACAGGATTTTTACACGCGTATCAGCTCACAAAGTGCCTTTGTATCTGCGAGAAGTTTGCGCACCGCAAGAGAAACTTAATTTTGTATAATTTCGTGTACTTTATATGTCCTGCAAACCTCTGATGCACTTGCGTATCCGTATATGTGATTGGAAACGTTTAGTATATGGACGTAGAGGATCTCTTACAAAATGGACTTGTATATTTTTAATAAAATACTATACGATTTTTACAGTTTTTACAGTATTTGTAGTATTATGCGCTTCTCGGTATATGATTTATTATCTGATACATTTTTTTTTAAGTAAACTGCGTCGAAAAATGAAACAATTACATGTAAATACATTTTGTTTCAGCTATTATAAACCAAAATCGTTGAAAGAAACGCGAGCGATGTTTTCGGTTCTTTGATTTTGTTTTATTATGTTTTTACCGAAGAAATAAATTTTAGGAAACATGTGGAACATGCGTGTTAATTTAAACGACAACCAGAATTTTCTTTTTTTATTTTAAAGGGAAGACCAACTCATTTTCCTGATTGTTGAAGAAATAGTTCCATCAACTCTCGAAACGAACGCGCTCTATCAAGGCCTATTTAGCCGCCATAATTTCAAATCAACGCTTGCAGAAATACTAGAAGAAAACAAATCTGTCTATAGCAGAAAATTATACGAATATGAATACCAGGGGGACACGTAATTTCTTCGACAGAATTTATCTGTATTTTTTCTACGAATTATAGCGATAACGCAACTTTTAGGTAAACACTTCTACGATCAAGGTTCTAGCACTCGAGAATTGACCGCCAGTTACGTGTGTGTTATACCTCCACACGTGATCACGAAGAGTTCTCGTTCCTCTCAATCGTCGCACGGCGAACCTGTGTGGGCTTGAACTTTGAACTGGTTATTCAACAATTGCGAGACAATTACGATGATGCGCGACGTTCCGTGCATTTGATATTCCACGATAAGAACACTCGTGATCGAACCCCTATCTCAGTATGCTTCTGCATAAGCGTACCGAGATAAAATAAAAATTAAAAGACGATACGTTCGAAAGGTTCCAAAGTTTAATTTGGAAGCTAGATAACAAACGCGCAATAAAATAATCCCGACTGAAAAGTACATCTCGACGAAATCAATATTTTCTTTTACGAAAATTCTACAAGTAAACGTTCTATATACAAGAAGAGTTAGCTTTCGAAAATTAAACGTTTAATCGTGTTCGAAGTATCAGGTGGTGGGGGAGTAGCCGAATTTGTCAGGAATTGGGTTGCATAAATAGCAGTTAAATTTCGATGGAGGATGTTTGAAATGCTGGGCAGTTTGGAGCGTAACGTCGACGACGTTCGGAATAATTCCCTAGATTGAACGGTTAGTTTCTTTGGTTATGTTGGTGTGACGTTGGTGGGGGGTCTGTTAACGACGAAACACACGACAGGTTTGTGCGCACCGCCCCGTTAACTGTTTGTGACTGAACGTCAATTGAGCGGTTCATTTAGCTTGTCAGTTGAGGCTTTTGAGACGGTATCTCGCGGATCCGGGGCGTTGTACCGAAAATGTTATTGGTACTGTAAACACCCGTGATCAGGATTGTACCGTCGCGGTCCGTGACAGCGTGATAAACAACAGAGTGCTGACATGAGTCAGCGTAGACGGTGCAACGTGATTTTAAGCGGGAATAATCATGCGCTAGATAAGAAGTGTTAATCGCTCGGAGAACCGTTCCGGAGAGCAATGGAAGATGAACAACCGGCGAGGGAGGCGAACAAGATTTGTGGCGTGTGCGGCGACCGCGCTCTTGGCTACAACTTCAACGCGGTCTCGTGCGAAAGTTGCAAGGCTTTCTTCCGCAGGAACGCTTTGAAAAACAAGGTGAACCGTCCGCAAACCCTCCTGTCCGTATCGTCTGTCGATTTCCGACGATCGCCGATACAGTTCAATCATCCGATCGATAACGAACGCCGAAGTGCCACTGCGTGCGCTATATTTCTGGCGCAGAGCACGATGCCCCGTTCGTTTGACGTTCCGTATTTTACTCTTTTGTCAACACGAACCAGATGTTAGGGACAAAATGACGACCCTTGCCGGAGACGAATTGAAATTTTTACGATCGACGCGCGACGATCTCGAACAATTTTCTGTGAATTTTATTCGTTTTAGGACACTGTTGTCGACCCTATGACACAGATGTAGCGCTTCAATGTAGTGTACACTTTCTCGTGTTTTCTTACGATCGACAACAATACAGAAAATGAATGAAAACAATGTAGTCGAAAACGTATTTGTAAAGAGCAACAAAACATCTAGGAAGAATAACAGTACTCAGATTATAAAAATAATACTATCCTGTCTGTTAACCCACTGTAACTCAAACATTTAATACATTTTCGCAGGATTTCCGGTGCCCCTTCACAGAGAATTGTAATATCACACCAGTCACAAGGCGGTTCTGTCAAAAATGTCGTCTAGACAAATGCTTCAGCATCGGCATGAGGAAGGAGTATATAATGTCGGAGGAGGACAAGGTGCTAAAAAGACAAAAGATAGAACAAAATCGTGCAAAAAAGAGACCTCCTGCGGAGAGCGGTAAAGGGTCCAAGAGTAAAAAAACTTGTATCGAGGAGTGCGCTTTCGACGACACTTCTATGTCTATTAATTCAGTTGCATCAACTGTGTCCGATACATACTTCTGGGAGTCCGATAGGAAGTATGCTGATTTAGACGCGAATAGGCAAAATGTAGCAGAAAGCATGAGTCCTGTAACGGCTGCCAGCGTTCCGAGTCCTTCTAGTCCACCACAAAACGGAATCATAACCGGGTCGAAGACGCTCGACATGTTGAAAGATTCTTCTCATAGTTCTAGTTCCAATTACGATAGTTACGATCAGTCTTTCCAACACGAGGAGAATGATATCGATGTGGAGAAAATTAAGATAGATACTAGTCCCCCGACACAAAATCAACAGAGGTTGGAGAAAGCGAATCCAGTGACCCATAAAGCGGAAGAGGACAAGACGCTTGTTACAAGTTCCAGGAAGTTTGATGAAACTGCGTTGGACTTGAACTCTGAGTTTGGCTCGAATAACAACGAATCCGTAAGCTATTCGCCCGAATTTGTCAATACGTCTGATTACAATAAGTACGGATGTAATCCTGTACAAAACACTGTATATACCGATCACACGACACATCCGAAAAAACAGAATATCGACCTAAACCCAAGCACACCCGTGAGTTTGCATTCTTCTCCGGAAGAGCAAACGATATGCGAGAAATCGAACAAGGAAACGAGTCCGAAAGAAAACGACATAGCAGCGAAATTCTCCAACGAACCAGTCCCAGTCTCGGTGCTTGTTAACAATTCCAATTTCATTGCCAAGCTACTGCAAAATCAGGACATACTCTTGAAAATCATGACAGACTCCGTGATTGTTAACAAGTTGAAAGAGGATCCACAGATTTGCGAGTTCTTCAAAGAAAACGGTCCCATCGTTGAACACGAAACAGGACCCGAGCACAATGTAGAAATTCAGTATAAGGAAGACTCGATGTTTACCAATGTTTCGAGTCATGTATTCGAGCAACCGTTCAAGATGAAAGAGAAGCAGGTGGAGAATCCGATCTTGACGGACCTAATTACAAATTCCAATCAAGAAGAATGTATGAAGCAGCATGTGGAGTCTGGGAGCAACGACTGGAATAAAAACGTAATGGATGTCACGAAGGATGTGCTGCAAGATGTGCAAAGGTATAGATAGCGGTATACAATCAAAATGGCAAGACCATCATCATCTGCTGATTTCTTTTCAGAGAACCAATCGTTGCGAACTCCATTGAATCTATACTTTGTGAGGCAATCAAATTAGAGTTTTCAGCATATTCTGCTCTCGGAGGTATGGAGTCCAGGAGGGAATTGAACGATGCTGAAAGAGCAAAGTTGAATGAATTAATAGTAGCTAACAAAGCATTGTTGGCTCCTCTGGATGAAGACATAACGAATTTATTCGAGGAAGATTGTAAATTTAAGGTAACGTGTTTAAGGTAACACAACGTCGGCTACGAATTTATCTGGTAACGCTTCGATCTGCTTGCAGCATAACTTTTGTCAGTCCGATCCAGCATTACTAGACGTTATAAATTTAACTGCCATCGCCATAAGACGCTTAATCAAAATGGCTAAAAAGATCAACGCTTTTAAAAACATGTGTCAAGAAGATCAAATAGCTCTCTTGAAGGGGGGTTGCACGGAGATGATGATTTTAAGGTCTGCCATAAATTACGATGCTGAGAAGGACACGTGGTGGATACCGCATAGCCAGGAGAGTATGTCGAACATAAAGGTCGACGTGTTGAAGGAAGTGAAAGGGAATCTTTATGCCGAGCATACTCGGTTCATAAGGAGCTTTGATCCGAGATGGCGGGACGAGAACATCATTTTAATTTTAAGCGCAATCTCCTTGTTCACGCCTGATAGGCCGAAAGTGGTACACAATGACGTCATTAAACTGGAACAAGTAAGCGAAACGCATTTCCATCTAATGCAATATGGGGTCTTGTACGATTTTAACGAACGCGTTTTCTGTTTGTAGAACTCGTATTATTACTTGCTTAGACGTTACCTGGAGAGCGTGTACCCAGGCTGCGAGGCCAAGTCCATGTTTTTGAAATTGATTCAGAAAATATCTGACCTTCATAGACTGAACAATGAAGTCGTCGGAGTTTATCTTAATTTAAATCCATCCAGAGTGGAGCCACTTCTAATAGAGATATTTGACTTGAAACACTGATCAATTTATTTATTCTCTCGACCCGTCGAACGAACAATCTACTAGGTCCCCGTAATCGTCTTTTTATTACTACTTCAGTCAACTATGAAACCATCACAATTTGTTTTAGTAATCGTACGTTTTTAGAGATAACGTACAGCAATAATTTAAACGTGTAAAGAAAAGATAAGTAACGTAAAAATGATAAATTATTCGAAATCAGAATATCGTATTGCAAATATATATGTATACACAGATTATGTAAATACGTATAGATATGATTATAAAGTGTACTATTATATACGATTAATGTTGATGCTTAACATGGAAAATGGAGCTGCTCTTATCAAATTTTACGTGTATATGGACGTACATTTAAAAAAAGAAAAACGTGTCTATACGCTTAATCAATTAATTGATTGATTGATTCCAGTTTGGAATGTAGATGGTTGATCGTCATTAAACAAGCGAACGCTTGCGAATGAAAGAGAAACCAATTAATATCGTTGACTCAATATTCTAGATTTTATATAAACAGAGATTATAGTTCTGATCGGACATGTAAAAGTATTGCATCTCTTTGCATAAATCTCTCTGTCTAGTGAGAAAGAATGCATGCGTTTAGCGTTAGCCGAATGACTCTTATACGGTTGTTAACGAGAATGTATATTTTGTCGAGAGTACCTAAAAAACTGTTACGTCTAGAGAAAAGCTTTGTTATACTTATACCAAGCTCGATGTTCATGTTTCACACATCTTCACGCATACCGGAAATATTTGTTTGTTTTAGAACAAATTGCAAATTTCAGAGGAGTTAGAAGCTAAACATGAATTCAGCTCTTGGTATAAATGAGAATAAATATTATATTATAATAATAATAAGATAGATACGCTCTAAGCATGACCTGAGTGACGTACGTTCACGTTACAAAGTTTTAAATGTACACTATTGTGATATATTGTGTCGAAATATATTTTTCAAAGAATTGTTATGTCTGTTTTGTGCGAATAAGTTATTTCAAATCTTTGTCAGTGTTGTACAACAGATCTGGAATAAGAATAGCAAGAGTAATCGAAATATTAGGGTCTACGTTATCTAGTTATCAAGATAACAAAAAAATTACTTGTTTCTCATAATTCGTCTTCAGTTATCGCGAATTGGTAGCCAAGCAGTTGGAGGATAATGACCACCATGAGCAGAGTGGTGGAGAGGAAAAACGCCAGACTGACTAGCACAATGAAAATATATCCCACGGTTCTAAGAGTGAACGAGAAGAGAGAGACAATCCAGTCCCAGATGGTTTTCAGTATCATTTCTGTTACACTTAATAATTTATCCGAAGGATTCGACACGTCTTGATAGCAAGCAAGTATACATCAATGAATTAAAAAATCGAAATAAATTTCACGAAAATATCGAATACGAGTGTCAGTTGTTATAATGAAACCACACGAACTCAATGCTTCAACATACTGGGCATATATTTATGTATCAAAAATATGTATAATGTGTATTATTTTCATGATCTAGAAAAACTATGCGCATCACAGCATCGACGACAGACTTCTCGGGATCGGTTTTGGTACGTTGTTCATTCAACTTCCGGCGATTTAGCCTCTTTTCACGGTATTGCAAGGCACTAATATCGGTTTCGATTCTATCTTATCCACAGGCTTGACATAATTCTCCCGTTTGTAATGGTAAAATATTTCAAAGTTATTCTCGTACGGTTTCGGGAAAGCCCAGTTGATTTTTTCGGCAACAAGGTAGCAAGCACCTGTGGCTCCTGAGACTGTTAAATGGTGCAAACTTAGCTCGTCCAACGCATCCGAATCGTGAATCTCATTGAGGAAACCGTCCTTCATGTACTCCCACGATTTCCAGACAGAACCAACGCATATTACCTTCAGACCGCCTTGGGCCATCTTTAGTGCCTACAAAATAGGATGTTTTCATTGCAATGCATTCACCGTAATGCTGAACACAAGACAGAAAACGAATGACTCTTCGAAATGCAATAGAACTTCGTTTATCCGAACACGTTGGTAGACAATGCAATTTGCTTAGCTGCTTCTATTGATTCTGAAACTATTTTTTAACAAACTTTAATTTTTTTTCAGATTTGCGACTTCGTGCGAACGTGTCTGATAGTGACTCTCGACTTTGAGAACCTCTTGAACAAGAGGATTCTGCTTAACGTTACACTGTAAGTACAGAGACATGTACGAACAATGGTCGAAACTGTATCCATTTTCTACTGCACGCGAATCATTCAAGCAGCCACTCATTTCCGCCCTAACATATCAGATTAAGAAGTTAGATCACCGTTTCAGCCTTCCGCGCCAGAGCCACGATATGTTTAGCAAGTAGCACCCCGTTTTCTTTCATCAGGTGCAGACAAAGGGCGTCTTTTTTCTCGCAGCCTTTAGCAATTTCCACGGCGAAGCTTGCAAATTTACTTTTATCGAAATCCTTGTACAAGTGTGGTAACATGTCTGTCCTATCCGGCGCCTTGAAGAAATTCCTAAGAGCCGGCCAAACAAAAGTGATCGGTTCCGGAGAGGGAAACAGACCGTCGATATCGTCGAAGACGTATTTACAGGCTCGATGGGTTATCCAGTAAGCTGAAAATACAATTTTACGAGGAAACGGAATTTTTAATAAATCTCTGGAGCAGGAAATTCGAAATAAGCAACGATATGACTGAGAATAGTCAGCGGATGGCAGGATTTCGTTAATGTTTCGGTACCCACCGCTGCCTTCATCTCCCATCATGTGTCCCCAGCCTCCGCATTTGACCATCGTCTCGTCACCGGTGATCATGATTGCATTACTGCCGGTTCCAGCGATCAGAACGATTCCGCCGTTATCCAAGGCAGTCCTCAGACCGCTCATCGTATCTGAACCAATAAAATAATCTTTCGCTGCATTAGGATACTGTTGTCGCATCATTTCTACAAGCGCGAGGTTCGACTCCTCCTCGCATCCGCTAAGACAGAGCCCCTAGTCGTTCATAAAAAGACACAGGTTACATTGTGCGGTCGAGGCGCATGGATCGAGTGCCCTTCTAATGACAAACGCGACCAATTACCGTTGAGCGATAGCATTGACTAAATTACGTTTGTGGAAGCTCCCGAGATACTCACTAAGCCGTCCAAGGGAACCTCTTCAGGTATCCCCAAGCCTTCCTTTCCTCTTTGAACCATCGCGTTGATCCTAGCCGCTGTTTCTTCCATCCCCACAATCTGAGTGAGAAATGCGAATGATTCAGCGCAGAAACGACGAAATTCTCGGGCCCTTTCACGCTAAATCGATCACTATTTTAACGCTAGGTTTACGGGACGCGTTCTAACACTTTTAATTTCCGATTATTATTGAGATCGCGAAGATGCGACCGTGAGGAGTTATTCTTATATTCTCGTTATTTCGATGAAATAGTGTAAAATAAACACTTTCAGTGCTGCGTAAACCTTGCGTCAACAGTTGATCGCAGTGAAAGTGAAATTTCGGTGTAGTGCGGAACGACCCTATATTAAAATACTAGAATATATATTATTGTTACTATTACCCAATGGTTAGTTTCTGGCCCTTCAATTTCTGTCAACGGTGTCCCTTTACCGTCCATGATTATTAAAGTAGAGCGAGTACCGCCGCTGAGGGTAGTCGAAGTGAAAATGTTAATTCTTAATAAATAATCATCAGAATCTGTTCTAATCGTAGAACCCCGGTTTCATTAGTATTGTATGATCATTTGATAGATGCTGTTCGAAATTAATTTTTGCGATACCGATCAATCTGGCAAATATACAGGGTGCGACCGAATAACATGTACAAGCGGACACGAGGTGGTTCCTTATGGAAAAAATAAGAACAAAATATGGAATAAAATTTTTTCATTTAGGGCTTAGTTTTCGAGAAAATCGAGTTTGATTCGAGTGAGATAAACGAAAACTAACTGCTCAGACACATAACATACAAGAAGAGATCTCAGATCATTGTTTACAAACACGATACGCGTTATACGTTGCTCGACGAACCGTAACTTACTCGTGACACCATATTTAAGCATCGGATTTTCAAACCCGGTCTTCTCGGAAACTAAGCCTTAAATGAAAAAATTTTATTCTTATTTTCTCACAAGGAACCACCTCGTGTCCGCTTGTACATGTTATTCGGCCACACCCTGTATAATTGTAATCTGAGATTCAAGTTGACGGGAAACATACTGCCGCGATATCGACGCTGTGTCAACGGTGAACATTTTGCGGAAGTCTTTCCGCGATAAGCAACAGAAGAAAAGATTGTCAATAAAAGACCGTGTTTCACTTACCCCTCGATACCGCCGAGTCTGATCACTTCCGCATATGCCGCTAGATCTATCTTCGGTGCCTCCCTTTCGGCCATCTCTTCTAATTCTCTCCTTCGTTCTTGTTCCCGTAAATTTCTACGGAGCTCGTACTCGTTGACCCTCTTCTTCTTCCTTCCCCTTCTTCTCTTTCCTGTCATTTTACAGTGTCAAGTTCGGTCTCAGGGATTTCTTTCTTCTTTCCAAGGACGGGGACAGGGATTTAGATAAGAATTCTTATCTGATAACCAAGAACTAATGATAATCATGTGGAATTTTTAACCGTAAAATTTTCAAGTACTACAGGACTTGAACAATTTTCTTCCATATTTATATTTCAATGTTCCAAATATCTGGTCAAAGAGCCCCCAAAAATGCGATACTTTGTTGCGGTTTTAATGCATTTTAAACGGCAAACGAGACAAATAATTACCGTTTCGTTTTTTGGGACAGTGTACTCCAAGAAATGTAAAAATAAAATGCAAAGGTCAACAAGTTTATTTCGAGTGCGACATCATGAAATGCGTTTTTCAGAAGGTACGTTATCTCCGGAGTGCTGAACCTATCGTCAACTAAGCATGATTAACGTGTGTTATTACGATTTTTATTATGTTTTTGAGTCACAACATTTACTCAATTGTATTCCACGGAAGATTATGTGTAATTTCAGTGTTCGTGAAATAAAACGCCGGTTATTTGTTAGTGGCAGATTTAGTGTTGGGTGTGCGAGCTAGGTGGCAAGCTAACTTGTGGCAGAGAGATCTGCTTGTGCCTTTTAGAATCGAAACAGTACAGATGTTGACTTACTATGAAAACTTCAATGATCCTTCGACATATGCCACGCAATTAGTGTTCCATAATTGCGTTTGCGGTGTTACTCGTGAAGCGAAACGTCACGTGTTCTGGTGCAAAAATTCCGGAAAAACCACGGAGTGATAAACGTGACAGCTGTCACTGTTGGCAGAATTACCAGCGAATGCTTACTGATAATCGAGCAACGCAATGTAACCGAGCGAAGTTGCCGTTGTTACTGACGTTACACGCTACAGCAATGCGAAATGATTACCGAGCGTTAGTCTATCGACCCCACTACTCGTGAATAATCATTTCCACTACTTGAAATCGTAAGCCGCCAAAGGAGGGGAGAGTTCTCTCATGCATTCACTATGGGCCATTGCGTACGAAGTAGGACACTTTCCGGAGTACTGTGCCGGATCTTATTCAAATTTGGATATGCTGTAGCCTTTAGTGGTACATGAACGTGTCTTAAAGGTTTTTCGAAATCTGAAAAATTGTTGGCTTTACAAACGCGTGAAATAAAGTGTCACCCGTCTTCAATTAAGTTGTGACGCTCGAACTTCGACAACGTCTGTAAAAATTAAGGACTGTCGTGAGTTTAGCGACGTGTTCAAATTAGATTCCAAAAGGGTGTAATTAAATCAAAAAGACTGAAGAGAACGTTCCTCCAGTACCGAATTCAAATAAACCGCCGCGAGAAAATATATCGCGGCGCCATCTAGTCAAAAATTGTTTCACTCTGGCTACAAGCTTATATAATCATAGATGGAGCTGCGGATCCGTCAAAAGAGGCTTACAAAATGGCGGTATTTTATAAATGTAGAGATACAGAAAATAAGGTGTAAATAGTTCGAATCCCCCGCCGAGCCACGGCGCTGGCAACGCCGCTCCGATTGGAGCACGATGACCGCGAAATTCGAATTCGACGC
>CM052143.1:3769450-3785867 GCA_028454255.1 Halictus ligatus
TCAACCCTCTGCACTCGAGTGGTGACCCTGAAGCACCGCTAGAAATTGTTGTGGCATCATTTCAAAGAAATTACATAAAATATTACAGAATATTTGTTACGTTACACAATTTGTATCTGACAGATTACTAAACATTTAAATACTAAATATTTTAGTATTATATATTAACACTAAACCTACCAAGCATTAACAGTATCTGGTAAATATTGCCTTAGAAAAATGGCAACCCTAAATTGATTGAAATTGTCCGTAATTTTTCATATAATAAATGCTTGGACAAGGAAATTTATTCCACTATTTTCTATAAATGAATTTTTATAATTTCAATACTAGTAAAATATGAAACCGGTCATTTGACCGTGGTAGGTTTAGTGTTAATATATATATATTTTTACTAAATATTTAAATGTGGAAATCGGATCAGTTTCGCACGAATAAAATGAAAATATTCCAAAACGGAAGAAAAATCTGGTTTCATTGGGTTGGCAACTAAGTAATTGCGGATTTCACTGATAGATGACTTCAGTTGAAATTCGCAATTAGTTGCCAACCAAATAGAATGAAAATGGCGGCGAGTGCAAGGGGTTGAATCAGACCGGAAGCGCGGGAGGATTCGAACAATTTCAGAATACTGATTTTCAGAATCGTGGAAGGGAGAGGAAAACTTCCGAGAGAGCGACTGTCTTGCAATCGAGACGCGGACAATTTTTATTTTCCACGAATGTCCGCGGTGCACAAGGATGGCCCGTTGTCTGGGGGTTAACGAAGGTCCGAGGCTTGCCAAGGAACAATTCCGACTGTTTGGCGAAGGGAGAGTTGTGGTTCGTTCGGCGGCGGCTAACTGTTTCTTCCGCCGTGATTTTTATAAAGAACCCATCATGAAAATGTATGGGCCCCTTAACGAGCGCGTTGTCGATGGGGCGCGAAGCCTGCAGCAAACAAAAGAGCTCGCTGCAACGACTAATAACAGGAGGATCCGCGAAGCGGGCACGGCGGAGGCGGCGGCAGTTATCTCGGAGGACTACACCTCTCGTTACGACTTTCTCCGGGAGTCTACTAAAAATGTTAGCCGGACGTCCAAAGTGTCCGGAACTTCTTCCCGGGCTGGAGGAAGTCTTCGGTCTCGTACCTATCTCTCCTTCGCTCCCCGGAGCACTTCCCTTTGTGGTTCCAGGGCCGTCGTAAATATCCATCGCGTTTGCTCTTTCCCCTTTTTGCGGGTCTCGCTTAATCCCCGCATCGCGGCCCGTTTCTAACTCTCTCTCCTCTCTCCCTGTCTCTCTTTCTCTCTCTCTCTTTCCCTCTGGTAAGCTGCGACGAATTAACGTTGAAATTTGTTTTTAGACCTCCTCAGACTCCGGGCTCTCGAGACCGACCGAAGGAGAGAGAGCACGCCTTTCATTATGAATTCTTCGCGCGGCTTCTTGGACGGCCTCAACGTCGGCGATTCTGCAAATTGCGCTTGCCAACGCTCTCTCTCTCCCTCTCTCTGTCTCTCTTTCTCTCTCTCTTCTGTCCGGACGATCATTCCGAGGCACCGCCCTAACTCGCGGACTCATCGACAGTCCAAATTTTCCTCTGTCGAAAGGTCGACGGACTTATCGAACGAGTGTCTCGTATCGAACGCTTCGAATTTGTCATTATCGAGCCGTCGAAATGTTTCCTTAGCGGACGGCCAAAGTTTATCGTTCCTCGGAAGTCGAACTGTTCGCCCCGTCGAGAGAGTTACGAATTTTTCTTTTGAACATCTTCTTTGGCGAAACAGTGAAAACTGATCCCCCCTCGAATTTTGCCACTCAACAAATTTGCTCTGACCAGCAAATTATTTCTTATTAAATTTTCAAGTTGAAATTTCACTGCTTAGGTGATCCATAAAAGTGAATTGGAACTGTTCAATTAGGATATGCTTTACAGTTTTAATGAGGGAATATAAGGAAAAGTTGAAAGATAAGGAAAATATACAGTAACGAGCAAAACTGAGTATACACTATTTGAAGCAACATAACTGATTAAAAAATAGATCAAATCACTTGAATGTTATTGAGAAGTTAGAAGGATTAGTTTAGTAGACGAGGTGTAATAAATTTTTGAAAAAAGTTTGAATTGGTCGGAATCGCAAAAGAAATAGTAAAAGTGGGTTTTTTTAGCTTTTTAATCTGAGCCGGTATTGAAAATTAAAAAAATTTGTTTGATTCGTTTAAATAACTTATATCCGTGTTGAAAATTTCATCGATATTGGTTAATTGGTTTGCGAGTTATGAACGATTAAAAGTGCGATTTTAAATCGAAAATCGTGAAAAATGACAATTTTTCCACTTTTAAGTGTTTATAACTCGTAAACGAATGAACTAATATTGGTGAAATTTTCAGCATGGATATAATTTATTCGAGCGAATCAAATACATTCTTTAAATTTTCAATACATGCTCAGATAAAAAAGCTGAAAAAATCGACTTTAAACCTCGTGTAATAAACTAATCCTTCTAACTTCTGAATAACATTCAAGTCATTTGATCTAATTTTTAAAAAGTTGTATTGCTTCAAATAGTGTAGACTCAGTTTTGCTCGTTAGTGTAGGTCCTGAGCTACGGGAAAATTTTGGACTGTTTGGCGAGGGAAAATGTTGGTCCGGAGATGAGGAAAAATTCGGATTGTTCGGCGAAGGAGAATGTCGATTCTGGAATTTCGAAAATGGATTTTACAGAATGATTTTGGATAAGTTGAAATTGATAAGAAGCTTGTGCAAACCTCGGACATTCGGACAAGATCATTTTCAGAGTCTCGGATTTCGCTGGTTTTGAACATTTGAACAGTTTTACGATCGGACTATGGATTTGTACCCTCAATTCGCTAGTATGTTTGTCAACGATACGGCGTTGCGACAGCGAGTATAAAATGCTTGTCGTGTGCTCTGAGCGACACGTGGCGAATACTAAATTGTGTCGATTTACGAAACGCAGATGTTGCTTTTGTATTCTGGTAGAGGACGGGACGGTCTCATTAATATTGCGAAATAGTTTCGTATTTTCGACTGTGGCTGTACCGGTGTGAATCAACGTTTAATCGCCGTTGAATAAAACAATTCAGCGAAGCTATTACTTCATAGAACTTTTACTTATCACCCGATGGGTAACTGTTTCGACTTTCACCATTTTTTCCACCGAACGTATTGTTCCACTCGGTGAACTTTGATCGGTTGCTCGACGCTGTCTGGACACCCGGTACAGCACTAATCCACGGTGCTTATTATAAAAGTAATTGGAAGAGAATAACGCGGGCCGTGGAGTGAACTGATTTTTTATGGGCCAATTAAACGCACGTTTAATTACTTCCTCGGGTATAATTTGTGCTCCGACGAGAGCCGAAGGTGTGTAGATCGAGTACAGGAAGACCTCGGTGTGTGTTTCGTACATCAGAAACGTTCTGAAGTCATGAATTATATCATTAGAGTATAATGACGGTTGAATAAATATTTTTTACCGCGGAATATGGATTGTTTGCTAAACAATCGAGCTCGAAAATAGAGTAGTGCCTCTACGCTGGTCCCGTTGGAAATAGAACAATAGGATAATAGGATTATTCGGAAATAGTTAATCAAATTTCCAGAATGTAATCGTTAATTAGTACTGCGTGCTCCGATCTCTGAATTGCTACGTATTGTTCGAAGCTCGTTTATAGCAACGCCGCTGTACTATGATCCATTCGGGATAACAATAGACGGTAATAAACAGGGTAATGCCGATATCCTGAAATAACGATCTCTATCAATAAATTCGAATTGTTGCATAATTAATGTTCTACATTGCGGTACACGGATTGCTCTGTGTACGCTTTCAGTCCCAATCGCAGTTCACTTCTATATCTGTCTCGATGACAGTGGGGCGATACAACAACAGGAGGCGGATTGATAGATTGACAGACGGTTAAATGGATAAACAAATAGGCCGATGGATATAGTAATAATTGGATCGCTGGACAGATAAATAGATTAACGGATAAATGGATAGAACGTCTTGGTGCTTTAGCCTGGTGACCCACAAACAGGACTTGTTTCGTGCACATTATTCGCGCATTCTCACGCGAATTACACTGCGATGGAGTTATTAATAATATTACAACAAAATCGAACAACTCCGCGGGAGAAGGAATAAAATAAAACTGAAGTGGGACGAGCGGACCCGCTCTCGAGCTGACAGTTTGCTGGTAGTTACAGATAAAACGTATGGTTTCGCGGCCAGAATAACACCCTCCGATGGTTGTCTCCGGCAGACAGTTTGCTCTCAATCGAGTTCCTTCGAATTGTCAGTGTTTAAGAGATAGTCCAATAAACGCATCGGCGAGCCAAGAGACGCCGGCGTGTCCGCTTAAAGAGAGAGAAAGAGAGCGAGAGAGAGAGAGAAAGCTCGTTTTATTGTTCCAGGTCTCAAGGGAACGGTTATAAATTCCCTATTGTCGTTGCCGCGCTCGCATTCTCCGCTCCAATTTACCGCGTTTCTTTTAATAGCCGACTCGACTCGAGTCAAGCCGAGTCAAGCCGAGTCAAACCGAGTCAAGTCGAGTCAAGTCGAGTCCTTCGCTCGCTGGAACTGTTTTTTAGACAAGCGTTCCCCGTCGCACAGGGCGTTTTTTTGTCAAACAGGAAAGGGCGAAGTCATAGCGCGACCAAGTAGGCCAATTTACCGGTGACAGAGTCAACTTAGCAATAAAGACTGTTTCCAAACAACAAGTCTGCAGTCTTTTCTCTGCACATACACGATGGGCGGTCCTTCGAAGCTGACTATGCCGAGTGCGATACTCGAAGACTGCCGATTAAGACGAGTTTACACTTCTTCACTTTGAATCATCCACGATGAATCGGAATATCTTTCATGCTCATCATCGGAGATTCGTCCGCGATGTATGTAGATCCTAAACGGAGAAGTGTAAGTTTATCTTCATCTTACTCTGGTCAGTTAGTCACCCTAATTTCGGATGAAACGCAGAAGGAGACGAAGAAGCGTAAGTTCGCCTGAAAGGGTTGTACACAGTCAGGAGGCCCAAAAAAGCGATACTTTAAGAATTTTTCCTGAGAAGACTTTTACATTTAGTGATGCAAAAGTTTGTACACATATTATGGTAACTTTCAACTGTATTCTGACATTTTTTGTTTGTGAAAACAATAATTTTGAAAGCTGCTATAGCTGATCTCCAGGAGCTCATGAAAATGTAAAATGAAAAGACCAAACGGATTTCGTTAAAGTAATGAAAGTAACCTTGCAATTAATCGAAGGAATAAGCAAAATAAAATTTTCTGACGAAATGGCGGCTTCTCATCGGTGAGAAAAAACCTTCGATTAATTGCAAGATTATACATTACTTCAACGAAATCCGTTTGGTTCTTTCAATGCGAGAGGAGCTCCTGGAGATCAGCTACAGCAGCTTTCAAAATTATTGTATTCACAAACAAAAAATGTCAAAATACAGTTAAAAGTTGCCGTAATACGTGTGCAAATGTTTACACTGCTAAATGTAAAAGTCTTCTCAGGAAAAATTCTCAAAAAATCGCTTTTTCCGGGCCTCCCGACTGTATGCAACCCCTTAACGGCAACGTTTTACGCGAAGAGCGGTCGTCGAACCGGCGTGACTCATCCGGAGGCTTGGTTATTGAAAGAATATCATTTTCTGCTAACGAGAACGATGCCCGTCGAGATAACCGCCTTTGCGAAATTCACCGACAAACCGTTACACCAGCAGCACCGCAATTACCAGCGTTATCCGCGTTCTCCCGAGCTGTCCGAATTCGAGCGAAGGGAAACGGCGGATCGACCCGCGAGCCGAATGCCCTTTTTCCTCTTCCCGTTGATTTAGCGTTGAACCCTTCGGGGGAGCGCGTTGAGGACGAGACCGCCGAGCTCGTAAATAAACACTCCGCCGGGAAAATAAATTCCAGATAAGACGAAATCAGCGGGAGATCGTCGCGCAATTCGCGTGAGGTAACCGATGAATTATTCACCGGGGAAACGTCGGAGAACAATGGCGTCCCGATCCCCGGGAAATCACTTAAGTGTATTGATTTTTCATGGGGATGCGTTTCGCGGTTGCCGATTATCGCCGCCGCCGCCGCTCGGATTCTCTTTCTTTCGACTCGGGGAATCTCGCGGAGAACGTTTAAAATTCGCATTAATCTTCGGCCGTCACGGTTTTCTCCGCTTCCGAGACCATATTAAATTGCACGTGAGATTTCGTCTCGATTCGCTTCTGCTCGCATGTTTCATCATTCAATCAATTTAGCGATCTCTCTCTCTCTCTCTCTCTCTCTCTCTCTCTAATTTCATGTTCGAGAAATACACGCAGAGTCGTGCAGACTTGAAAACATTTCTCGTCGACCCATTTTGAAACGCACGTTCTCTCCTTCGTTGTGCGCACTGTTGACGGTTTTTAATAAACATCGCGACCGACTCGCAGGAATGACTTTCGGAAAACCAAATACATGTTCCGATTTTGGCTACCCACCACCACCGTCTTCCAGCAATTTAAATTTTGGCTTTCGTCCAACTAGCCTCAACTAGCCGAAACTCGACGCAACGATTTCTTCTTCGAGAAGAAATCATCGTCGAGTCGAGCAACCGTTTCGGTTAACAATGTAGGAACTAATCGCGACATCGTTCGATGTACATTATAAGTGGTAAAATGGCGTTCGGAAATTTCTAAAGGATTTTTCAACCGAAACGTAACATTCTTGTTTTAAAATATCGAACATAACCTAAAACCTTCGTATGATTTCTCAATGTGAAATAGTCTGTGGAGGTTTACATTTTTATGTTTAATATGGCGAAGTTCACAAACGAACAACGGTTGGAAATCGTCAAACGTTACTATCGCAATTCCGAATCGATAGTCGCAACGTTACGAGCATTAACTCCGATTTTTGGTCGCAATAACCGATGTGTGGGAGAGTAGTTGAAAATTGGATACAAAGAATCATACGAACGTCATCGAATTCCACGCATAATTCAATAAAAATGTAAAATGTGTACTACACGACTCTAATAAATTTCAGCGCGATATTTCAATTATTCTGTGTTTCTTTTTCAACTGAAACTTGTTGTGTCCTTATTGAAAACCCCGTTAGCATGGAAACAGATCAAAATTGTTCAGAGACATGTAGAGGAGTCGTGTAGAAAATGTCACTGAGTAATCATCCCCTAATGATCTCCCTATTCTCCCATATTCTCCAAAGTTTCAGCTTTAATTTAAAAAAACTTTCATCGCTCTGTCACGTTCCTATCGAAAGTTCCTCGACTTTGAATCCGATTTTGTCCAAAATTGCCCTCTTCGCGCCGAGATCGAAAAGCCTATACAAGTCCCGCTGAAACCGTCCCGAAAAATCGCAAATCTCAATTCGCGTAAACGGTGGTCAAACATTCCGTCCGTGTTTCCCAGTCTATCGACCCATTTCCACATTGTTTACGTAATAATGTTTCACGCGGAGATGTTGACGGTATCGCCGGGCCTGTTCGCAGCACGTGCCGGCGTCGTAAATCCTCGATCAGAATTTACGTTACGCAAAGTGTGGGGCTCTCATTCGCCTCTACGTATCGCACAGTTTTCTCTGTGGCCGTTTTTTTTTACCCCCCCACCTTCTGCGCTCGCCATCATGGACACTGTCATTGTCGGAGCCGAACATATTGTTATTCGCCGAACGTCGGACGACCGACAATGCCGTATCCGTTTTCGGGATGCGATCATCCCTGTAAATGCGTTTGCTCGATAATACCGCGCAGGTGTCTTTCATCGAGCATCCGCTTCTCTCCGACGCCGCATTTTTCCCCGCGCGCGTATATATATATATTTTCTCTCTCTCTCTCTCTCTCTCTCTCTCGGCTGCGACGACGTCAATACGTCCGATCGCGAACGGACAGCGAGCAGCGGCGAGCCCTCGAGTGAAAACACGGGAAAATTCTGTCCCGGATACGCGTCACGTTGTCGCCGACGCTGAGGACGGTTCGGATAAGCGAGGCTCCACCGAATCGCGAATCAAACGGGCTAACGTGCTCCGAATTGCACCGTGTTTGGACTCGTTTCAATCGGGAAAGGATCGGGAACCTGATGGAACGAAAGATTTCGCGGAATGACCCCGGTACTTGTCCTGCTCGGCGATTGCAACGATCGGTGCGAACGTGTAATACACTCCTGGAGAAAAAGAAAGCACGTCACGTATTTTTCTCTCGTTTGATACCATAAACTGAAGGAGATTAATATGTCAACATTTGATATTTTAATATGTCAACATTTTTGGACATGTCAATATGCACAATGTACTGCCTATTATGTATAACATTCACGTCAACAGAATTGTAGGAACGAAAACGTGAATATCGTGGTCCGCAAACGGGAGAAAATGATAGCGCGAGCTGCAGATTTTCGATTCTCAGTTGTGCGTAAGATCCTGAAGTGGATACATGCATTGTACAATCTAATTGATAACGTGTACGTCGTTTATTTATATTTATCTCATCAAAAGAACATAGTACAGCGGTAACAATGGGTCGTGGAAGAAGATTAAACGAATGTGAAATACATACAATATTGAAGTTAAAGGAAGAAAAATATTCAGTTACACAAAACATCGAAAGTTGCAAAAATAGGAGGAGAAAAGTAATTATATACTAATTAGAAAATCCTACAGAAAAAATATGTGACGTGCTATCCTTTTGTCACGAAGTGTATCTTTGAAATATTTGTACCATATTTAATTAATATTTGTAGTTTGTTACGCCCAGTGCGGTAACGCCTCGATGCTTGTCCCTCTCAGAAATTATTCTTTCGTTTCGTCGTACCAAAATCTGAGATTTTATTATTATGTCACCGGTTTCGCTGTCAGTGAGCCTTCAGCAGATCCACCGGTGTAATGACAGGAACCATTACAACAATGTCGCGAACAATTTTCCTCTAATTGTCCGGCAAATGACACGTTCGTTGTTCACTGATGGATTAATGCTGATTTCCGGCGTCATCGCGATACCGACGCGGGAACGATCAAGGTTTACCAACGGGCAATTATGATCTCTCGCACGACAATCTTTTTGCTGAATCTTTTTCTTTTTTCTTCTTCTTCTAAACAGCAGTGTTTCACGCGATATTTCCGAGTATGGCTCCGCTATTTGATTACGCGGTGATTACGAGGATTGATTACCGGAAAAAAGTCTCCGTCAAGCTCCGTTGACAAACGACTTCAATTTTAAGCTCGGTATCCACCGACACGGATTCCTGTCTCGAGGATTGTCAGCAATTTTCTCGGCAATTCGAATCTCTCTTTGTTTTTCTGTATTGTTTACGATCCGTGATAAGATATGTTAATTTTCCATCGAGCATGTTCAAGATTTCCAAGCGAGACCGCTTCATTCAGCGACTTCCCGTCGCCGTTCGGATTTAAGAAAGAATCGGGCGGTGCATTACCATTTTATCAGTTTACAGGCTCATCATTATCATATCATACTCCCCGCTATCTCTAATCGCCGCTTGTCTCTTCGTGTTAGGCGAACGCACCTCCGTTTCGAACCGGCTTCGAAAAGGATCCGACTCTCTCGTTTAGCAACCGGACACACTGGATCGAGCGTTTAGGTCTCCTTGTAACGGGGAAACCATAATCTTCCTCATCTTTCTCCTCAAGTTCAGATTGATTCGCGAAAAAGTTTTCCCGCAGACGTTTCGATTTGCAGCATTTTCGAGCACCAACGTGTCCTCTCTGTTTTCCACTTGCAAGATTTTCTTTTTCTCACTTTTTTAATACTGGAACTACCGGTCCAGTCAAAATGGCTGGCGGATGATTTCTTTTTTCACGATTACTGAAACTATGAGAACGTTTTCACGAGAAATCTTTCAACCTTTAGCACTCGAATGGCGACTGTAAGGCGCCACTAAAAATTGCTGTGTCATTATGTCAGCTAAGATTTAATCCGCCACTGTATACATTATTTCATGTATTATTATTTTGTATATATGTTCCTGTTATTGATAAAACAAACGTCGACACAGGACGACAAAAGAACCGACACCGGGAAAAGACGTGTCGTTAATAAGTCTCCCCTCTGCTTAAATTCCTTACAATTATTAAAAATATTGTTTACATTATTAAACTCGTTTGTATTTAAAAAATTACTAAGCATTTCAGTACTCTACGAGTAAGTTGCACCATTTTCGTATGTACAGCAGGAAAAAATATATATATACAATAATAAATATATATATAAATATATATATACAAATAAATATATATATAAATATATATATACAAATAAATATATATATATAAATACAATAAATATATATATACAAGGGAAAAATATTCTAGGTCGGAAGAAATCTTTCGTTTTACAGTTAAAATGGCATCGAGTGCAAAGGGTTAAGTTAAAAAGAAAACACACACACACACAGAATAATTTAAATATCGCGGTGAAATTTATTAGAGTTGTAGTACACATTTGACATTTTTCTTCGTAGTACGCGTTACCATAAAAATCGTAGGAAACCCGAGCGAATTCAATCTTGCTGTTATTACAAAGGGATAAGTCTAAGTCGAGGGCTTTGTGGTTCTAGCGTTGAGCGTCAACAATTTTCCAAGAATGGGAAAACACTTTTCGATCAGAACGAGGATGTTCTCCGAATCCCTGTACACGGGAAGATATAAAGTCGTCGGTGTATTCATCGGGATTTTTCCATTTCCCCGGTGAAAGGATGAAAGATGGCGCCGAGGCATTTTCCTCCGCCATATTGTCGGGCGTCCTCCTCGTCGCCTTTCCATAATCTGTTGTTCGGAGAACGCGGAGGCGGGAATTCATCCTGGTGGCCGGGTACTTTCTCTTTCGGAGCGTGTTCCGGGCCGCGTGAGCCCGCGAAGGTCGCCGGTTCCTTTACAGACTCGGCACTTCCGGTGCCGCTGGGTTCTCATTAGCGGCCGAGGCGAGAGACGGCGTCTGCGGAGATTGCTTCGCGCGATGAATCCCCTTCAGACCGTTCCACCGTGCGACTTCCGCTCTGCCGCGAAATGCATTTTATTCGCGGTCTAATCGCGTTTCGCCTCGTTCTCGCGGAAACCGCTCCGAACGCGTTAAGTGGCGTCTTCAGCTCAAACAACAGACGAGAACGCTCGGCGCTGTTCCGTTCGCCGATTAAAGATGATTCGCGAGGCGGGGGACCGAGGACGCCTCCGACAGCAGCAAGCTATTCTTGCATAAAATAGCTCGTAGCATTTTCATTTAGATTGTATCATTCCGTTATTTGTATGTATCATTTATTGATTCCCCTCGGGGTTACAATTTTCTTACACTCGAGCTTACCCTAACTTACCCTAACTTAACTTAACTAAACTTATCCTAAATATTATTCCGTTATTTTATTATTGTATTATTGTAGGCTGATCGCGCGATCACAAATCTTATTTCTCGCGAAAAATGTCACTGGGTTCAAATAACAAGACACATATAATGCATCGTTTTTAATTCAGAAGGAATAGGAGTACAATCATGGAAATTATTACATATTCATGAATAAACAATCTCTACTTCGGTTATGAGTAAATAAAGTAAATAAAGTCGGTCTGTAAGACCGGGCGCGATCACTCTAGGTTGAAGGGGTTGTGTACAGTCAGGATGGTCAAAGAAAGCGATTCTTTAAGAATTTTTCCTGAGAAGACTTTTACATTTATTCAACATTTTGTCAACAAATTTTATTTTGCTTATTTCTTCGATTAATTGCAAGGTTACTTTTAAGGTTATTTTTATTTTCATGAGCTCCTGGAGATCAGCTATAGCAGCTTTCAAAATTATTGTTCTTGCAAACAAAAAATGTCGGAATACAGTTGAAAGTTACCATAATATGTGTACAAATTTTTACATTACTAAATGTAGAAGTCTTCTCAGGAAAAATTCTTAAAGTATCGCTTTTTTGGGCCTCCTGACTGTAGACAACCCCTTAACATTTTATCCACTGGAAGCCTATTAATAATTGCTTCTCAATAATTGTGATGTTCCAAATGGAAGCTTAAAAATCTTCTGTTATACAATAATCCTGAAGAAGATTACTAGATTTTTTTTATTGAGGGTGAGTTGTTGCTGTTCCTGTTAACGTTAAAGGATTCTTTTAAAAAATCCTGATGACCGCTGAATAATCACCGGTAGATAATGTGTTAACACTAAACCTACCAAGGACGAAACATACGAAAGTGAAACGTCTTATCGAAGGGAGAATGTACTTAAACTTTGTGCGATTTTCATTGTAACATATGCTTAACACTAGGTTTACGGAACCCGTCAAAATGATGGCTTCTAATATTTCTAATTTACGGTTATTGTGATTGTAATAGACGTATCCACGAAGAATTGTTCAATACATCCTATGTCTTTGTGTTCATACTGCTTAAAAAATGGCTAAATGTTTGTGTAGATATATTCTTGTTATTTTTATAAAGTAATGTAAAATAATCGCTTTTAGTGGCCCGTAAACCTAGTGCTAAACAAATTGTGAAATAGAATATCGTTCGTTTCGACCGTTGCAGGTTTAGTTTCAACGGCAATCGTGTTTGAGTAGTTTTGAGGATGTAACGTTTCCGGATTTGTTTTTCACGCAGGCTGTTTGAGCCGATGGGTCAGATCCACGAAAGTGAAACGTCTTATAGAAGCGAGAATTTACTTAAACTTTGAGCGATTTTCATTGTAATGTGTACATAAATAAATTGCGAAACAGAAAATCGTTCGTTTCGACCGTGGTAGGTTTAGCGTTAACGGCAAACGTGTTTGAGCTGTTTCGAGGATGTAACGTTTCCGGATTTGTTTTTCACGCAGGCTGTTTGAGCCGATGGGTCAAATCCACGAAAGTGAAACGTCTTATAGAAGCGAGAATTCACTTAAACTTTGTGCGATTTTCATCGTAACATATGCTTAAATAAATTATGACACAGAAAATGGTTCCTTTCGACCGTAGTAGGTTTAGTTTCAACGGCAATGGTGTCTGAGCTGTTTCGAGGATGTAACGTTTCCGAATTTGTTTCACGCAGGCTGTCGGAGCCAATGGGTCAGATCCACGAAAGTGAAACGTCTTATAGAAGCGAGAATTTACTTAAACTTTGAGCGATTTTCATTGTAATGTGTACATAAATAAATTGCGAAACAGAAAATCGTTCGTTTCGACCGTTGCAGGTTTAGCGTTAACGGCAAACGTGTTTGAGCTGTTTCGAGGACGTAACGTTTCCGGATTTGTTTTTCACGCAGGCTGTCGGAGCCGATGGGTCAGATCCACGAAAGTGAAACGTCTTATAGAAGCGAGAATTCACTTAAACTTTGTGCGATTTTCATTGTAACATATGCTTAAATAAATTGTGAAACAGAAAATGGTTCCTTTGGACCGTGGTAGGTTTAGTTTCAACGGCAAACGAATTTTAGCTGTTTCGAGGATGTAACGTTTCCGAATTTGTTTCACGCAGGCTGTCGGAGCCGATGGGTCAGATCCACGACGGGGTCGGGAACTATACGGCGGACGTGAAGTGTTCCTGGCTGATCGAGAGCAGCCCGAACTACACGATCCGTATGCACGTGAAACAGTTCGCGACCGAATGCGGCTGGGATCACCTGTACATTTACGACGGTGACAGCGTCGAGGCGCCGCTGTTGGCCGTCTTCTCCGGTCTGATGCACAAAGATGGCTACCACGTGCGACGCGTGCCGGAAGTGATCGCCCGCTCCGGAAGCGCGTTGCTGCACTTCTACTCGGACGTCGCCTACAACATGAGCGGCTTCAACATTACTTACAAGATCAACGCTTGCCCGAGCAGGTACACAACGGACCCGTTCTTGTCTCTCTTGTTTGATCGACCAGATAGTATCATTTGTTTGCCGACCGTGCGCGTATTTATTTGTGTGCGCTTCCACCCTCTTCTCCTCCTTTTCTCTCTCTCTTTCTCTCTCTCTCTCTTTACCTAGTTCCGCTTTCGTTTTTCTGGTCAAGAGGGTGTTTGCGCGGCGCATACAACGGTTTGTTTGACAAGTCTTCTGCAACAGCTGGTTTACTTTTCTTCTTTTTCTTTTATCCTCGAAATCTTTCGGACGGAAACGACGCGTCACGCCGACCGGACAACGTCTTTTTAATCGATACCGACGCGTTTACGCGCGGATAACGCGCGCGTATCACACTTTTGTCCGGCCAGTAAATAATACCTGCTTCTTCTCGAAATATCACGGATACTTTAGAATTTCGATTAATCGTTTGCAAAGTTGCTTTCGCGACGGAATTTAATTCATCAAACGTTCACTCGTGTTCTCTCGTAAAATCGAAGTTACCATCGAGCTCTGCTTTCTACTCGAAACAAAATGAAAACCGTCCCCGTACAAACATTTCGAGAATGATCATCCACCATTCTCAATGTTTCCTCGCGAATGAGTTCGCGATCCGGCGAAGCTCCAGAAACCTCGATCCCGTCTCGCGATACCGTTTTTGCGTGTGTATCCATATTCATACGAATCCGCGTTACGTCACCGGCAAAAAGAAGAAGAAGGCGACGGAAACGCCGCGACATATTTGTAATCTGTGCCGGTGCGCGTCCACGCGCGCACGTCGCGTTATTAGAATCCGCCTAGCGCGCGGTTCCCCGCGTAAATCCTGATCTCGCGAGCACGAACACGTCCGAACGGAAGGACAGTGTTCCGGCGCTCCTCCTTCCGTTCCGTCGAGATCCTCGGCTTGTCGTTCGTTCCCCTCCCGGGCGGGCAAAGATGTTTGTTCGCCGATTAAACAAATGTTTATCCCCGTGCTCCCGTGCAGCTGATAAACGTGTGTTTGCGCGGTGATTCGACCGAGATACGGATCGGACACGTGCGTCGCGCGCGCGTCCTTTAACCCCTTCCGCGGTATCGTAAATCTGAAAGATAAAGAACCGTTCACGGGGAAAGTTGAAACGACGACGAACGTGTTAACCATTTTCGCTCGGCGCTACTTTCATTCTAAAACTAAATACTTCTTCCGTCTTACAATATTTTCGTTGTATTCGTACGAAACTCTACAAATAATATTTAAATGTTTAGCAATCTATGAAATAGTAGTAATAATAATAGTAATAGTATTGCTTTATTCAGCCTCACGGCCAAGAATTGGACTCGGTTTACGGTAACCTATAATTACCACAAAATAGCTATCTTATCCAAACATTCTCTCTCTCTCTCTCTCTCTCTCTCTCTCTCTCTCTCTCTATCTCTCTATCTGATTACTCTACCTATATTCTGCCAATTCCTATTCTTATTCCGATTATCGCACCATTTATATTTCTGCTCGCTCATCTCTCTTCCTTCTCAACTTTTGAAGCCACGCTTCGACTCGATTTGAACCTATCCTCCCGCTCACTATGCGATCCTGACTCACTATGCGTGTCATCCTGATCCTTCCCTCCTTGTTAGATGCTCCAGATTGCCATACCTGTCCCCACACAGGTCGCATCCTTGTGCAGGTTGCTTCGTCTTCCAGCCAGCCATCTGTGAAACACAATTTTTGCTAACGTAACAAATATAGTGTAACAGTTATTGCAATTTCTTTGAAGCGATGCCACAACAATTTCCGGTGGTCACCGCTTCAAAGACCGCCTCGGTGTCACCGTTCGAGCGCTCGGGGTTAATTTTCCCCGTTACCGAATTGGGGGGTTGAACGCGCGAGGAGGGGGCCGAGAACTTGTGTCCGGCGGTTTATTCAAAAGTTCGCCGAAATTGTTTAGGTACTCGCACACGGACTGCTCGGGGCACGGCGTGTGCATCGACGGTGTTTGCACATGCGACGCCACGTGGACCGGCGAGGCCTGCGAGGTTCAAGTCTGCCCGAACAATTGTTCGCACAGTTACGGGCAGGGCGAGTGCAACCGCGAGTCACATCACTGCGACTGCGTCCACGGTTACAAGGGTGAGGATGAATTTGGATCTCTCTCTCTCTCTCTCTCTCTCTGTCTCTCTCTTTCTTTCTCTCTCTCTCTCTCTGGTTGCCGGAAGCTTGGTTCGAAGCCAGTCGCACGGAAAACCGCCGACACGCCTGGAAAGTTATTCTCAGAGTGGAAACCGAAGTTCACTGGTGATCGGGCTAAACTTGACGGACTGAGGCTGTGGGTCAGGGGATCGAGGATCGATTCCAGATAAAAATGATACGTTGCTCCGCAAGATTGACGACACACTGAATTATAACGGAAAGGTTGTTGACCTTTGGCCTTCGTGCAGGAAAATATTGAAATGCTGTTTCTGTGCTCTTTTTGCCAACGTTCGATAACATTTTCCGTGTACGATATCGTGTACAAAGTCATGTTCGATTTCACTGGAAGTTCACTGGTGATCCGGCTAAACTCGATGGACTGAGGCTGTGGGTCAGAGGATCGAGGATCGATTCCAGATAAAAATGATACGTTGCTCCGCAA
>CM052143.1:3785967-3799826 GCA_028454255.1 Halictus ligatus
GGGAAATGTCTTCCTGTAGGACACAGCTTGAAGCCTGAACAGACAAAACTGTAAGAGGAAAAGTGTTACGTCAGTGGATGCTTGTCGCAGGTGACCATTTTGAACGGGACTATCCAAGCCCAGCGCTTGTCCGTCGACTCCTGCCGCGGTCCGTGCGTGGAATACAATTCCTGCAAGAACTGCACCGAGTCGGATTGCATCTGGTGTCAGAACGAGAGGAAATGCGTGGACAAGAATGCGTACCCGGCGAGCTTCCCTTACGGACAGTGCCGAGAATGGACCACGTCCGACACCAAGTGTCGTCCCACCGAGACGGGGAAGGAATGGTGCACATTTTACTCGTCCTGCTCGGCGTGTCGCTCGGATCCTGGATGTGGCTGGTGCGACGACGGTTCCGGAACCGGGAAGGGGTTGTGTCTGCGCGGCGGGGCACGAGGTCCTAGCAGTAAAAGCGCTGACACGTGCCCGTTTGACCGGTGGTATTTTACCGAGTGTCCTAGTAAGTGAAGAAGACAGTATTCGGTACAGTATACGTTTACGTTTACGTTTAGTATACGTTTTAGGAGAGTACGTGTGCGTAAATGCAATGATAAAGAGAGATAGTCAACCGAAGTCAACTTGTAGTGTCACTTGGTGTGACAGAACTTTCCGGTAGACTTTATTCTAATTTCGAGTACATGTTACCATAAAAATCGTACGAAACCTGAGCAAATTCAATATTGCTGTTACTATAAAGGGATAAGTCTGAGTCACGTTTGTTGCACGAATAAATTGCGCCATTTTCGTATGTATAACACGAACAAAATCAAAAACATATAGCAGGATAATTTTCTAGCCAGTTGTAGCTAGTTTTGGGGTTAAAATAGCTTCGTGTGCAACGGGTCGAATGGTGCCGCGACGCTCTAACGTTTTGTAAACGATGATTGCAGCTTGCCAGTGCAACGGCCACAGCAAGTGTCTTCCAAATAGCAGCGTGTGCATCCAGCCATGCGGGAATTTGACATACGGGCCTCACTGCGACAAATGCATACTCGGCTATTACGGGAACCCTCTGAACGGGGCGACTTGCCAACGTAAATTACCTTAATCATTAGACGGTCTGTCGCGAAACCTGTCGATGGCGAGCGGTCGTTCAATTACGCTTCTCCGTTGCAGCCTGTTTTTGCAACAACCAAGGCACACAGTGCAGCAGCGAGACGGGAAAGTGTTTCTGCACGACGAAGGGCATCATCGGGGATCATTGCGAGCGATGCGACGTGTCCAGTCTCTACCACGGGGATCCTACGAACAAGGGATCGTGTTTTTGTGAGTGATCGAATTTAAAACCAAGACCAACCTGTGTACTCTCTCATCTATATAAATAAAAATCTGCAGTCTAGTTATCAATAATCGAATTCCCCATTTTAATAAACACGTTTCTTCGCGCAGACGATTTGGCGATCGATTACCAGTTCACGTTCAACCTGAGCAAGAAGGAGGATCGCCAGTACAGGGCGATCAACTTCAAGAACTCGCCGCCGAAGCCGGACATCGACGCGGAGTTCTCCATCACGTGTTCGGTTCTCGCCAAGATGAACGTCACGATCAAAAAGGCGAACGTAGCGACGGAGGTACCGTTGCTGCTCGGCGCGAACTGCACGACCAACATGTACAAGTACCGTTTCAGCAAAGCGGAATACAATTTCGGCAGCGAGGACAACAACACGTTGACCACGTTCTACGTCTACGTGTACGACTTTCAGCCGCCGGTCTGGATACAGATCTCCTTCTCCCAGTATTCCAAGCTGAATCTCCAACAGTTCTTCATCACATTTTGCACGTGAGTACCTAAGACACTTTGATCCTCGAGAAACGAAATTCAATCTTGGTAGAGTCTATCAAAAAACCGGGGTCCGGTTTTATTGTTTTTCTGTTCGTGCTGTGTTTCGGGCGCAAGAGAGGATCGGTAAATAACATTCGATCGATCGTTTTGTTTCTTCTTTTCTTTTCCGTTTCTTCTTTTTTCTTCTTCAAAATTGTCTACGCTTTTGTGTTGTCCTAAGCCTCAGGCAGTACTTACTTGTAAACTAGAGATTACATGCCACCACCCAGGTGCTTCCTCGCTCTATTATTGGTGGCCGCAGTCCTCTGGAAGATTAAACAAAAGTATGACATGTACAGAAGAAGACAGAGACTCTTTGTAGAGATGGAGCAGATGGCGAACAGGCCGTTCAGCCAAGTGCTAGTCGAAATCGAGAGGCGGGACGTCAGCAATTCAGACTCGGAACGGAGCGAGTCCGAACTGACCAACTGCCGTAAGAAGAAAAAGGTTTGCATCTTCACGTTAAAAAATTAACAAGTTGGAGTCTGCATAGATTAGAGTCTAGACTAGGCTCTCTAGACGTCCAGATCAGGCTCCGGCTAAGCAAAATTTTCAATAATAATTTCTCAACAGTAAAGGCTGTATGATTCCTAGCCAAGGAAGCATAGAAATTTTTGACTTTTGCTCGGTCGGAGCCAGTTCGGACCACTGTGCAGGGTGGACAGCTTCGTTCTAAATTGGCGAACGGTTTCAGGATGCCCCTAGTCCGATCGCGTTGGAGCCCTGTTGCGGCAACAGAGCCGCGGTCCTGTCGTTGCTAGTCAGATTGCCTACTGGCGGTGAACCGTACACGCCTGCCGGCCAGAGCGCCGGCTTAGCAGTAGCGTCTGCGTTAGTTACACTGGGTAGTCCGCGAAGGCCTTCCCAGGAATTGACCACGAAGGAGCCGAAGAAGACTCGGAAGTCCGCCAGTCAGCACCCGGACTCGACCTGCATTTAGCGATAAGACAGACGGAAGGAAGAAGAAATGACGGAGAGTCGTATAAGCACGTACGACGATTATAGTATATACAAAAACGTGGGTGACGATGCGCCTTATTCTGTGATCTTGCCTCGAGACCGCCGAACGGGCAGGAGGAATGACCTTTCGAACTCTACTCGAGTGAAATGTGATTCTAATCGCGCGGCGAACCGTCTCGTCTCGTTTCACGCCGCGCGCGCGCTATCAGCCGGTCCGTGATTAATGCTAATTATACCGTGCAATTCCCCGGTCGGGGAATCGAATCGTAACGATGCCGAGTTCGTCAGGCATCGTGTTGCACCCATTCGAAGGATTTGGGACCGGCCATTTCGTCGGACTGAGGATCTTCGTGCGCTTTTGTCGCGCGGTTGAATCCGTCGCGAGCGCAGGAGCGAACGAGTATGTTAATATTATTAGGCTTAGTTGTTTTACGTTGACCACGAGGGATCACGTTCTGCCGGGCGAAAGGGATTTTGTACCTTGTTCCTATTTTCATACGGTGACACGTGAAAATCGGAATGAATGCATGAAGATCCGCAGTCATACACACAGTCCTCCCGATGCGAAGAAAAAAAGACAGCGAGCCTCCGAGTCCTGCGGTTCTCACATCGACGAAACCGATTTCGGACGGTTTATCGTTCGGATTTCTTTCTGTCCTGTGCAGATTTTATTGCGTCGATGCTTACATCCTGTAATTAACTTGAACATAAACTTTTGTTGTTCGTGTATTTTATGTAATTCCGAAGCTCTGTTCGTTCTCCTTCGAATGCGTCGGGAATCGTTCGATTTGTTTAACAGTTTCTGTCGCTGCCGATCAACTCGACACTGCACGGTTCTGCTTCGAGCGATCTTTTAACCGAATCAAACGATTCGAGACGTGCTCGGCAGAGGAGGAGTAGAATTTTACAATGACGCGATACATATATAACGAACGAGCGTATGAAACTTCGTTACAAACACAAGCGACAGGATTTATGCACGAACCCAATAAATATAGGGCAGACCTGACGTCGAATGTATTTTTGCGCCGCATTATCGGGTTTATCGATCGAACGGGGTGCATCTCAGGGCAACCGCGTCGATTGGATAAACCGCTGGATGTAATCAACAGAAAAATACATCTTCGTTATTTTTAACCCGTGCCTGTGGCCCAAAATCCGACAAGACATCAGCTCTGTCCTCTATGTACATTATTTGTATATAAATCGGTTGGACGGTCGTTTGATTTCCGTCGAAAACCCGAGGGAGTCGTTTTCCTTTATTTTTCAACCCTCGTGCACGCCCCTCGATCAAAAATTCACCCACTTCTGTTTTAAATACCACGAAATCCTTTTCTTCTCTGTGATTGTGTTGCGATTTAATCAACGAGATCACGAACTGACCTTTAGTTGGCAGAATTGAATTGTAAAACTGAAGTGGGTGAAAAATGTGAAGAATCTTTTGCGCGATTCTTCAGGAAGACTGTTGAGGAGCGTGCGGGGGTATTGATTTAAGTTGCGGTTCGTCGATCGTACAGTTTTCAATGGATTTATGCGAGAGGTTCGACGAGGAGGGCACAATTCATTTTGTAAAACTGTAAATACGTGCGTCGCGCGTCTCCGAGCCGAAAAGCGCTCGCGATTTGCGTGTGTGAGTTCAAAAATGCGACGCGAGTAAATTGTACAGATAAATTGGTTCGAGCGAGAGAGAGAGAGAGAGTGAGAGAGAGAGAGAGAGAAGGGGGGAGGGGATAATCGTCTCCAGCAGGATGTAAAAATTCAATTCTAAATTAAAAATGGAGGCGAACGGAGACGACGCGGTTCTCAGCGGAGACGCAATTCTTCTAAGATGGCGCCACCGTCTCCGCGTTCACGTTAGAACCTTGTGCCAAATCATTTTTCATATCGGTGTTATCGAGAGGCAGGATTCTACCAACGAAAAAACCGTTGCGTGTTTTTGTTTTTTTTTCAACGACAAAAGTCACGAAACTTTCAACACACACACACCCGCCGCCTCGTCTCCGTTCGTCTCTTGTCAGAACGAGCCGAAAGCACGATCGAAAAATCGAGCCATCCGGGCGGTTAGGTTTCTTTTGTAACCGGATGTTCGTCGCGGAGAGGTTCCGGAGCTCTCTGTCGTGCGATGCTCGTCGTAATTTTAATATGTAACGAAACATAAGGGAGGAAGAAGAAGAAGAAGAAGAAGGATGTGGACGTTGCAATAAGATCGAACTATCGTTTTATATACGTTTCCGTTTCGCTGGATGATGGCGGCGACGCGTTCCCGTGCCAAGCCGAGAGACTCGTCTCGCAGTACCTTCGATCGGTGGAGAAAAACGATCGATACTTTCTTTCGCGCGGCTGTGGTCTTGTTTCTCGTTTGTTATGGACATCGGCGGCTTCCATTGCGAAATTCAAGCCAATTTCAATCGCTCTTCCGAGTTCATGAACAGCTTCCGGCGATCGAGCTCCGACGATCGTGTCTCTCCGTTTCCGAAAGTAAAAAAACCGAATCACCGGCGAAACAGAGATCTCCGGCGAAGACTGCGAACCGAAGAGCGTCGTCAATTTAACGCTCTTCGATCATCAGTGTTTTTAACGCGAGGAACGCTCCTCCGCCGCGCTGCTCAACATAGTCGGGGACTTTTTCTTACGATTTAGAGATAAGATTTTTACGAGACTTTTGATTTCTACGGCACGAGCAGCTTCTTGCAACGTCGAGGCGAGATCCGGTTACGTTGAACAGCACGGTCGCGAGGCTTTCGCGCGTCGGGCGTGTCGCCGCGGCGCGGTTTTTAATCATTGTACAGCACGGATCGAGTGCAATGCATTTTAATTTTACCATGTAATACTCGTCGAGTTTCGTTCACACTCTCTAATGTATCTGGAGTCTTCGTCGCGAGGGTGCGACCGGTCGCGAGGGCGTAACCCCCGAAACAAGATGGTTACCGTTCGATCCTCGAATTCTTTCAGAGAATTTATTTATTCGTGTTCGTTTCTGTTCTGCCCCCCCACCCCCGGGCACGGTCGCATCCGCGCGAGCAGCGTGGTGTACATTTTATTACCGTGAAGATAATTTAATTTTTTATACAACTGTTTCATTTTTCTTTCTTTCTTTTTATTATTTTTATTCTTTTTAAACTTCTACTCGAGAATACCGGAGCTTCGGCCACGGAGCTCTTTTCGTTCGTCGACGATGCGACAATTTAGTTGTACATACGAGTAAATGTTATGTTATTTAAACGTAGCGGTATATCGGACGTGTTGCTCAACAACCGAGTAGACTTTTCTCGTTCGTTCGTTTCGGTAATACTCTCTTTTCTCCTTTTCTCTTTTCGAAGCTTCCGTTGCGCGGCGAGACGCGTTGTCTTCGACCGGTTTAGAAAAAAAGATGAAAGTATTTCGCCGAAGACGACGCGTCTCGCATACTCTGGACGACGGCTAGCCGTATCTTCTCGTCCCTGATCTCTTCTGGTCGTCCACACCCCTGGCGAAAGTTATTCGATCGAGCTGATCAAGCGTCTACCGTTACATATCTGACGTGGAAAACACTTTTCCGTTAAGCCTCGTTCACTCAGTTTCCCTGGTTAAAGGCTGTAAAACATTTTATCTCTTCCTGTTTGAGTTACAAGCGTGACGCTATAAACGAGACATAATTTATTCGTGTCAAATGTACAGCAAAAATGGTCGAAACGTTGCCGTAAAGCCCTTTGTGCAACCATTGCTGAGTGTACGAGGGTCAACATCAAAGCGAGCGACGTCTTTTTATAAAGTACAAAACTGAGAAATTTTAACATTGATTTTAGGAACTGTCCAACCGTCTCCAAGCATTGTAAACGTATTTTCGACAACCTCTACCATTATGCGGACCATTTGGTGTATAAAGACATAACGGTAGACATTACTCTATACTTGATACAAGGATCAGAGTATGTACACTTTTATTATTCAAGGTCATTTTCTTGCACGGTACAAGGTCATTAGCGACTTTCTTTTAAAGCTATAACGACATACTTTTATCATTTTATTCTTATCAGTGTGTTACAGTAATTGACTGAAAAATGGATTTTTAACGTGTACAATATAATTGACCTTGGGACTACCTTGTGCAGAGAATCCATGACAATTTGAAAGAATCGAAATTGAAAACAGTTCCTTACGTTTGCTCAAAAACTTTTTACTATTGTACAAGAAACGTTCAGTCTAAGTAATCACGAAGGAACGATACCGTGGACATACACATAATTTGTTACGTGACTCCGTAACAAAGAGCAGTACGTCGGACGAATTTTTCGTAAGATCATGCTCAGAAGTTCGATCGAAGATTTCCAGGGGTGGAACCGCATCAGAGTCGCATTCCTCGATACTGCCAAGATTAATCCACACAACAACCCCCCTCCCCCTCATAATTTCTACGATCGATTTGTCTTCGAAACCCGAGCTATTAAACCATTGATATCACCGAGCCCTATAGTGCCTGATTTGATTCGTTCGTTTTTATATCAATTATATTGTTCTACACGATAAGAGTCTGTACATTGTATTAAACTTCCTAGACGATCTTTCGCAAAGATATCTCCAGTGTCACTCTAGAAAAGCTTCGAAACTATTTGCCAGGACCCGGTGCCAGCGAGTTCGTAGCGGTGCCACGCGACGCCACGGTTTTTTGGCGACGTCGGTGCCAAATTTTGGCAAGCTTCGAGCGTCGCTGACAAGTAGAACCGCAACGGTGCTTCGAAGGTCGATTGCTCGATCGACAGATTCCGGAGGGTTGTCGTCGAGGCAGAGAACAATTTCACGAACCGTCCCATGAACATCCTCGAGCGGAAAACGCAACAACGGGTCGCGAGGTCGACAGCGATTTTCGAAGCACTCGTCCTGGACTCGTCCTGGACTCTGATTTTATCCAAGCAGCCGATGCTCCTCTTGACTGGTTTACCATTGTTTTCCAGGTACGCTTTTCCTATCGATCGCAGCCTTGAGGAACATTGCAACGTCGCCGATCGCAACAGGTGGAAGACAAGGGGGTGCGTCCATCCGTGACGAATGAAACGCTGTTTACGAGTTGCTTCGTCGCTGGTGGCACTTATTCGACAATCTCGAATCTTTACGACACGCGCATAGTCGTTGCGGCAGAAATTGTGGCAGGCGAAGTCTTCTTCCGGAGTTTCTAGATTCGTTGATCGACCTTCTGTAGATTCGAAAATTTCAGAAAACATTTGTCTCGCGCGAAATTGCAACCCTCGTTCGCCCCTCGTTTTTACAAATTCATTCGTTGATCGACCTTCTGTAGATTTGAAAATTTCAGAAAACATTTGTCTCGCTTGAAATTGCAACCCTCGTTCGCCCCTCGTTTTTACAAATTCATCTATCCCTTGCCGTCCATCGTGAGAAATCAATCTGATGGAAAAATGTACACAGTTAACCCTCCCGGAGCAAGAACTTCCAGTAGCACTTACTATAGTAACACGATGTTCTTTTAGGTAGAGAGATGAGAGAGTTATGGGGTATGAGGTACCTCAGTATACTAGTTAGAGATCAATATAAAACAAGCTCAAGACTTTATGTTGAGGCGTCGATCGTTGGAGAATTCAATCGATAAGATCGTTCAAAAATTACAAATTGTGGTAGGATAGTAAATTAACTCTGAAACGAGAAATTAGTTAAATTGGCGTGGCAGGGGCGGACGAGGGGATTTTTTGGGTGATCCACACAGAAATCGTGACCAGAGAGAGACAGAGAGACGAAACAGCAGAGAACACGGTTATCATTATCCCTAGAAATTGTCACGGTGTTTCGAAAACGTTTTTCAAATTCTTTTGCGTCCAACGACCGCTTGAAACCAAAGAGGAATCATGTTTGTTGAAGTGCGGGAGAGGATCCGATCAATTTGTGGTTACATCGACATTGTGCAACTTTCGAGCATCGTTCAGTTGATTACCTTTGTTCTACAATCGTTCAATATCCTATTGCGTGATGGCAATTAACAATCTCAAAGGTATTGCGATCGGAATTCCAGTTTTCTTGCAATTAGGGTCGCTTGTTTTGAGGTATTACGTTTTCCCGAGCGAAATTGGGGTTTGCGGGGGAGCTAAGAGGCTTTGCCATCGGCGAAGGAGCTTCCGGACTATCAGACTGTTATACGTATAGTTGAGCATAACAATATATCTTAATAACAGATATTTGAATAACATTTTTTTCCCGTTTCTGGAATTTGTTTCTGTTTGAACGAAGTCGACGAAGGATAGACAAAGGATTTCTATACATTTTTCTGCAATGTATAGTAGAACAAGTCAAACTTGATTAAAATTAAATATATTACAATTGTTTGAAAGTGGGACCATTATCTAACTCAACTGAACACGATAATTAGGTTTTAGTTAAAGTTTCCATGGGCCTTGGCCGCTCAAAAAATTTCCATTTATGATTTTTATTGGCAAAAGTATCAAATGTTTAATCTCAATCTCGCTCGACATAACGGTACACCATGAAACGATTTTTTAAGGAATTTTGGAACGTTGAATTTGGGAGTTTTTTAGCATGCTCGACATCGATCAATTGTTTTGAGAAGTGGAATTGTTTTGAGAGTGGATCTACTATATCATTACCCTAGATCTATTACCCTGAAGAATCTCATCAAATTAATTTACCTGATCCCTTGTTTTGCTATTGTACAACGAGAAAAATTAGTGTTCTAATCTTCTTAAAATCAGAGCTGAAAAATTCCAAATGTCAGAAAATTTACTGAATTAGCTTAATATTGTTTTATTGTTTGTATTCCTTCTTTTTTAAAGGATGCACCTGTTTTATAAAAACAATTAAAGGTTGACGAAGAACTCTGTGACCAAAATGGAAGCAAATGTGGAAGCCAAGGTGTTGAATGGCGACAGAAAAATTCCCAATTTAATCTTCAGTGTGGCTGAAGCTTCTACCACTGATTCGGACTTATGCCACTTCGACCAGAAAGCAAAGGCATGGTACATTCATCGCCGAGCACCACGAGGAGTCGAAACTTACCAGTTAAGACACTAAGGAAACGGTGAAAATAATTAAACAAAAGAGTGGAAGAACAATTCGACCGGACAAAGAGATTCGAGGATTTTCTCAATTTTCGAGGATGCAAAGTTTTTATTCGTACTCGCTTGGGTCGTTCGAGGGCCGGACGTGCGTTTAAGAATACTTAATGTAATCTGTAAGTAGGTAGGTATACGTCGTACGACATAGCTTGCAACAATTTTTCTAGGACACAATCGAAAATATTTATTTTTATTCAAGCGTAAGCGTTAAGGGAACTCTTTGATAAAACACGTTGAAACGAACAAACAAAAAAAAAAGAAGAAAAATGAAAACAGAATTACTACAGGGAGGACGAGAGGAAAAATTGAGAGTGTGCGTCTGTGTGTCTGTGTGTGTGAGAGAGAGAGAGAGAGGGAGAGGGTGGGTGGGAGAGAATGTTTGCGTGCGATTGATGAACCTCTCTGTAATTTCTATGTGTAGATATTTAACAGTGTGTGCTAGTAAAACGGATAAAGTGCTCGTCGTTATATGCAAGTATACATGTACACTACCGCTCGAAAGTATTCGATTTTGTTCCGTGTAATCGTATCACTTTTTTAATACTATTTCCCTGTCACCGTTCATCAGTAGTCTGTGGATTTCCATGCAATAATAACACGTGCACATTTTGGAAATATTGACAAGTGTGTGTACGAACGGAAAGTGACCGAGATAAATTTTATTATCGTTCATTTTTCCTTTTTGCAAAATAATCCGTGAAAATCAGAGTTTGTATAAAAATCCCCGGCCCATATCAGTCTATTTGTCGTGCAAGATTATTATTCAATTTTAATGTGGCAAATGATAGAGGAAGGAAAGAGTTTCAGCATGATAATATTAATTACCACGTTCTCTTATTCCCAATCATCACCATTCCGATCGACAAAGAGTTCGACAGAGATCATAATTCGAACGTGCACATTGTCATTCGATACAGTTTGATTAATGATAAAATAATTTTGAGCGGCAGCGTACGCCCGAGTATACACATGTATATGTGCGTTATGTATATGGTAATTCGAATGGCGATGCATCGCGGGTATGTTGTTATTGCCTTGTTGTGTTTGCACACATTATCCGGTCTGGAGGACGGGAGGAATCCAAGTGCCAGAGATCGATTATCGATTAACCTTTATCAACATTGTAAGACCCGAAAACAAAACGGTTTCCAAACGTTTTTGTCCCGATGAAACTTCGAACGTTCGTTAACCCTTCGAGGACTGTCTAAGACATTCAAACTATTTTCTCTTGGGAAGTAGACCATACTTTGAAATTTCACAATTTCGTAACGAACAGTTTGCCAGTCCGAAATTCTTTCGACGCTGGTTCACGTTACTCAATTTTACCGGAGAAATCATTTTCGTCCAACGACGAAAAATCACTTACCAATTATCCTGATATTTTCCTCTCTTCTTTAATTGTCCCTTACTCGATTTTGTCGCGATCGGAAAAATCCGAGGACCATGGTCTGGCGACGAACGACCATTTCTACTGGCATTCGGAGGACTCTGAAGCGAGAGTCACGCGAGCTCCGGTAATAATAATCGTTCTTGTCGCGCGCGTAACTTATCGTTTGCACGCGGGCACATAATTGAAACTTATTCGGGTCGCCGCGGGCCTGGTTCTGTCCGAACGGCTTCCGAGTGTAACCGTACCGCCCGAGACGAAGATCGATTTTCTTCGGGGGATGGAAACTCGTTTCATTTCTCGCGTGCCGCGTGAAACAACGTTTAAACCGAACTTCATTCCCTCGGACGTTGATCGCCGCGATTATCGCGACCCGCATAATCCCTAATGCCTGCGGACGTGCGGAACATACTACCGAACCGGACCGCATGATTCTCGACTAGCATGTAAATCGACGAATAATTAGCGAGCTTCGATTTCACCGTGGTAGTATAATGCAAGAAAGTCAGAGAAATTCTTAGACGTTCGATGATTAACCAGTTAACTGTGGAATTGAATTTGAAAAATCCCTCACGGCGCGGAACTACAATCTAGCAACGACGAATATACACGTCGAACGCTAAAATGCGTCGAAGTGCGGCTATCATAAAAGCCAAAGCCCTTGTAAAGCTAAATGAGAAAGAATTACTTTTTTATTCGATAAGAATTTGACAATTCATTAACGTTAACTGCACCGCAGTAGAATTTCGGATTGACGAGTATACTCGTCGATCACAGTTAACTGGTTAAGGGATATGGAGAATCTCGCTTAGATCGTAGAAATGTATTCCTCTCGAGATCGTTCTTATTTATTCTTGCTTTTCGTATTCTCACGATTATTATTACTTTTTCTATTTATTACTTATTCTATTTAGTGTATTGGTATAATTTTATGTTCCTGTATCGTCGAAAGTATCATCTCCAGACCGAAACGTTTCGAAGAGGTTCGAGGTTTCTAATCTTGAATTGAAGTAGCAATTTTTGGTGAAATATTTAAGCATTTTATCAAAAATGCCTTTTCGGGGATGGAAACCTCGTCTTGACGTTTCCATTTTGTGTTCTACTACGTAACGAACACTTTCGTCGATTTCAGTGAATGTCCTGTACTGTGTTTCTGATCGATCTCTCGAAAGAGAAAATTCGGTGGATTCGACGCGGCTCAATGTAGGGATACTTTTCAAAGACTGGCAAATTGCATTTTTTCGGGGGTTGGAGGGGGGTTCGTGAAGCTTGGGAGTTGGCAAGCGAGAGATACGCACGTGAACAAACAGAGAAAACAATGAGAAAGACTGTGTGTGCGTGCGTGTGTGCGTGTTTTTGCGTGGATGAAAGAGGGAGAGGGGTTTCAAATTATGCTCGTATTTTTGTGCTAGAGGTTTAACGAACAAGAAGCAGACGCGGAGGGTGTAGATTATTAGCATGAACGATGCGAGCGTGAATAGCGGAGCGGAACAAAATGTATTGTATAATATTAAATGAAGCGGATATTGTTTAAATAAAATTGATATACATAAAAACCACGCGGATATTTTACTGTCTGGTCGGTAATGCTGATGTCGGTACTGCAGATTTTAGGATACGGAACCCCGTAACCTGCCTAGTCGACCCCATATCAACCCCTGTACCGTATTGTGGTATTATTTGTCCATCAGTGTGAGCTTCGTCCTACCGATGGTGCCACCAGTCCAATTTACAAATTTTGCTAAAAAAATCCTGACGCCCACATGGTCACAAATTCCAATCGAAAATGTAATCACGCACCCTAACAGCTTCAAGTATAGATCCATCGAATAATTCCACAAACTGCTACAGGCAAAAGTCAGTAAAAATGGCGCCAGTTCCGTTAATAATTACAAGCTGCATTCCTGGGCGAAAAGAACCGCTGTTTACCGTTTAATCATTCGCCAACTGTTCCGGGGGATAAAACCGCACGCAAATCAATTTCTCAAAACACACAACGATGGCTGGAGCTACGTGGGCAAATCCCGACATTCCGTTAATTAGAATCCGCGTATTTCCGGGCCCCGGTAATTGGGGCAAATAACGCGAAAGTCTTCTCCCGGTGTTGACGGACGGAAAACGAAAACGCATGATCTCTCCGGTCGGTCCACGGTTGAAAAGCGGATCCAACTCGACCGCGTTCGTCGTAAACAAAATCGCGACGGTGCCGTTCGGTTTAACCAACAAAATAAATTAAGATCGGGTGCTCGGTTTTATGGGGAACTGGAACATTTTACCACGCGAAGAGAGAAAGAAACGGAACGTGGCGGTTAGGGGTTGTAAGATCTCGAGTTCCCCGTTTGTAGATCTTGGAGAGGAAACGCAGGGGCGCATGATCGCGGGAGAGAAAGTATGCTGAGGATCCACTTGGGAGCAATTATCGAGAGTGTTTCCTCCGTTGGTGTCCAATTAAATGTCTAAAACGGTGAATTATCTTCTGCGGATTTTTCTGCAAAATAACTTTCCAGGTCGATCGTGAAACAATCCTGAAATTCTCGAACTGAGCCTTTTTTTGCCACATTCACAACACACACACTGTCAATTTTATGTTAACTAT
>CM052143.1:3806576-3857066 GCA_028454255.1 Halictus ligatus
CGTCGGAGTGGAAAGGTGGAAATATTAATTAGCTTTGTGTTCAATTGGTTTTATCAGTCGCGCCAATTAGCGGCACACTATCTCCGCCCGCGCCATTCGCTCGGAAGCAAGATTAAAAGTTCGATAACTCGGAAATGCTTGTGGATACCTTCCTGTAATTTGTGGAACTTCTTCCTGTGGAGAATATAATTATAACAAAATTGAATTTCAATGGATCCATTCGGTTGCCTCGATAATTATTCACCGGCCTCTATGAAAACTCCGACGAAATTATTTAGCATTTCGAATCAGGAAAATATTTATCTAGACAGTCTTCGTCCCCCGCGATGAAACAGTCGAACAATTATTGTTCTCTAGAACGAACGGTTTTTGACATGTCTAAAAAATTATGCAAAAATAGTTTCCAGCCGGCGAATTCATTCGGTTCTTCGATCGCACGATTTCGAAATTAAAAATCAGCATCTCCGCGAAAGTTTTAATGGATCCCGCTATCGGAAATCATATTTCAGCTTGTTAACCGAGCGGCCAACTTCTTTCAAGATGGCCGCCGTTTAAACCGAGCGAAAATGGCTTTGTCGCAGCCCCGAGACTCGAATGCAAATACCAGAAGCGATAGCCGGGAACAACCTTAAAAGTTCGATGAGTTCAACTTCTCCGTGAGTCACGCATTTTCTGCATATCTCTTCGACCTTCCAGTTCAGTTTACCTTTCCTTCCCGTTTACCATGCTTCGCGATTCTTTTTGCGCGCGAATTTCAATCGTGGTCCCAACTCTCGGCCAAGCTCTACAGAGAAACAACACTTCACATATAAATAATTTATGAAATATATTGGTAAACAGTTCAGAACAGACAATGACAGGATTCTTAAGGTGCTTTTTAACATAGTAAACCATTATAAATGTAGTTAATAGATGTCTTGTATGCAAATTGTCAAAATTCGTATACAAATATAAATTTACATTTTAGATAATACCATTTAGAAATCTTTCAGCCACAATAAATCAATAATTCTCGTATTTCAAGCGTCGTCCCCTTTATTGCAATGGACGTTCCGAAACATTTTTCATTAAAAAAGTGCAGAAAGCACTGTCGATGTTTCCAAACTTCATCGAACGGTGATCGAACTCGATTACCGATAGATTTCGTGTAAATAAATGAAATGCATTTTCACTTTTGAACAAAACATTCCTGCTAGACAACGATCGCATAAAAAATGAATCATTTCGCCGAAAAGATCACGGGAAATGAATCATTTCACCTGATCCTCGAAGCCTTCGAAATGGCCGAAAAGAAAGGTCGCGTAACTTCGACGAGCGATCGAAGAGAGGTTCCGTTTTTCCAGTCGACTTGGAAAAACATTTGAACAACAATACGCTCGGCGTGTTTGCCCGAGAAGTTTCCAAGTTTCTCGATTGTCGAAGTAGAATGTACTCGAAGAAGTTCGCGGAGATCGTTGTATATAAAACTCTCGAGTGTTTATCATACGACTCATCTTCCTCGAAGTGCGCTTCTGCGAGTAGCGGAGTTTGCGTTTTCCGAGAAAGGGGAAAAACGAGAAAAAGAATAACGAAAGCCTTCCCCGCGGAGGCTATAAGCGACAAATATTAGACGGGAGATTTCCAATCACGTCGATTGTTGAAATAAAATGTTTGATCGGTGGAACGAAGATCGATGAATAAGAGAGCTGCTCGAAGAAAAACAACCCCTTCGCCGGAACGGACGACGTGTTTGACACAATTTCTTTGTTTACCGCCACAAGAAAGCACGAACTCGCGGGGGTGTCAAATTCTCTTTTGCGTCGCGTTCATCTTCGTGTAACATGCAGCTCGTGTAAACGCGCGGACAAAGTTTCGTCGGGGGAAGACAAACTGTATCCTTCGGCTCCTCGAGGGATCGAAACTGGTACACTGTTTTCTTTTTTCTTTTCTTTTTGGTAACCGCTTTTCCGATATTTTCCATCGAGGACAAGAACTTGCGAAATTTGCATCTAGAGAATGTCGCTGAAATCTATTTCTAAATAAATCATTCCTCTGTTTGGCAAATCTCGTCATAAATTTTGAAATCGCTTCTACAGGATGATATTAAATATTTTTCTTATTTGAAGGATAATTCTGTCGTCGATCGAATAGGATCATGAAATTGTGAAATTTAAGAACTTCCGTAATTTACTTCTAGGGAATGTCACAGAAATCTATTTTTAAATGAATCATCCCCTTCTACGCAATTCTCATCAGAAATTTGGATAATTGCTTCTACAGGACGATATTAAATATTTTTCTTATTTGAAGGAAAATTCTATCGTCTATCGAATAGCATCATGAAATTGTGAAATTTAAGAACTTCCGTAATTTACTTCTAGGGAATGTCACAGAAATCTATTTTTAAATAAATCATCCCCTTGTTCGCAAATCTCGTCAGAAATTTTGATAATTGCTTCCACAGGACGATATCAAATATTTTTCTTATTTGAAGGAAAATTCTGTCGTCTATCGAATAGCATCATGAAATTGTGAAATTTAAAAACTTCCGAAATTTACTTCTAGGGAATGTCACAGAAATCTGTTTTTAAATAAATCATCCCCTTGTTCGCAAGTCTCGTCAGAAATTTTGATAATTGCTTCCACAGGACGATATCAAATATTTTTCTTATTTGAAGGAAAATTCTGTCGTCTATCGAATAGCATCATGAAATTGTGAAATTTAAGAACTTCCGTAATTTACTTCTAGGGAATGTCACAGAAATCTATTTTTAAATAAATCATCCCTTTGTTCGTAATTCTCATCAGAAATTTTGATAATTGCTTCTACAGGACGATATTAAATATTTTTCTTATTTGAAGGAAAATTCTGTCGTCTATAGAATAGCATCATGAAATTGTGAAATTTAAGAACTTCCGTAATTTATTTCTAGGGAATGTCACAGAAATCTGTTTTTAAATAAATCATCCCCTTGTTCGCAATTCTCGTCAGAAATTTTGATAATTGCTTCCACAGGACGATATTAAATATTTTTCTTGTTTGAAAGAAAATTTTGTTGTCGATCGAATAGCATCATGGAACTGCGAAATTTATTTCTAAGGAATGTCACAGAAATCTGTTTTTAAATAAATCATTCCCTTGTTGGCAAATCTCGTCATAAATTTTTAAATCGCTTCTACAGGACGATATTAAATATTTTTCTTATTTGAAGGAAAATTCTGTTGTCTATCGAATAGCATCATGGAACTGCGAAATTTACTTCTAGGGAATGGCACAGAAATTTATTTTTAAATAAATCATTCCCTTGTCCGCAATTCTCGCCAAAAATTTTGAAATTGCTTCCACAGGACGATATGAAATATTTTTCTTATTCGAAAGAAAATTCAGTCGTCGATCGAATAGCATCATGAAATTGTGAAATTTAAGAACTTCCGTTTACTTCTAGAGAATGTCACAGAAACCTATGTTTAAATAAATCATCCCCTTGTCCGCAATTCTCGCCAAAAATTTTGAAATTGCTTCCACAGGACGATGTGAACTATTTTTCTTACTCGAAGGAAAATTCTGTCGTCGATCGAATAGGGTCATAGAATTAATTTCAGGGAAGAAGCAGGAAATATTTTGATAATCGTGCATCATTTACTCCGTGACTTCGTTGGAGTTCGAGGAGCGATCGAATGACGTTCCCACCGATGATATTTTGCCGAATTAACGAAGAATCGTAGCTTCGCCGGCGATCGTCCTTTTCCGGTAGAATAACTCGATGTGTCCTCCGGCCAAAGGGAATTTCGCAGTTCCGTTGATCGCTCTAATAAAATGGAACACTTCGCTTGAGCTCTTTCCCCCGGCTCGCGATGTCGGCAACGTTCTTCCCCATTTATTTTTCTTACGTCGACGTGTGCACGTGCAACCTGCACTTCCCATCCTGCGGGAGGGAGGGGGAGGAGGGAGGGGAGGGCGAAAGTATTTTTCGGAAATATTCGTCACGATTTTTACAGCGTTATCGATAGAACGGTAAAAGTCTAAATCACTCGGGAGAATTATTTTACCGTTCTGCGCGTCGACGTTCCCGGATGATCGCGAATTTTTCAGACACTCCTTTTTATACAGAGGAAACAGCTTTCGCCGGTCCACTATCGACAAATTTTTTTTTATTTCCTTGCTGCACGCTCCTTCTCCCCAATAACGTGCGCCAAACGTTTCTCCGTTTTCTTCGCCGGTGTTTTCATTTCAGATTTTTGTGGCATTTCCGCAAGTGGAGCGAGGGAAACGTTTTAATGCGCGGCAACGGAAATAGTTTACGTTTTGGTTTTCGTACGTTTTCGAAGCTCCTCTGTCCAAATAATTTATTTACATTGAGAGTTACGGAACCTGTACTGCCTCTATTTATATTTGAGCTGAAATTATTTGTATTCCCGGTTTTATACATTTGTGTACTAGTATGTTATGTATTTTTAGGGTATATTTCCACCGAAACAATTTACTTTTCGTTTTATGAATCTCACAATCTCTTTTGTTTTCCGTTTTATACGATACGCTGTATAGTATATTTCCGTCAAAACAATTTACTTTTCGCGATTCTAAAAGCTGTATTTTATTTTAAATAATTCTCGGAGTTCGCCTCGAAATTTTCTGTTTTCCTTATTATGAATTTCGAACGCAATCTAACGTGCTCTATAATCGTCGAAAGAAGTGGACAATTTCGAGAATTCATTTTCGCAGCGAGAGGAGACAGAAATATCAGGTTCGGTGTCCGAATTACGATACTTACGAGCCGGATAACGAAAATCGTGGGTGAAAGTGATTAATGAGCAAGTAATCGGGAAAAGCGGCCGTCTTTATCCGTTTCATTTATATTAATAAAGCGGGCCGCGGCTGTAATTAAAGCAAGCCCCATAAAGATCGAATCGACGATCGTTAACCGCCATATATCCGGTGATAGCGGGTCGGGATAAAAGCGCAACAAGAAATTAACTTCGTCGGAAGCGCGGCTTTTCGAATACTCGATTATCGGTGAAGAGAGCCGGAGCCAGGTGAACGCAAATTAATTAGCGCGAATTATCAACGGGATTTTTCAAGGAGAACGCATTCCCTCGCGGCTATTGCGTTTTATTTCCTCGTATTTGTCGATCGTACCGATTCTCCCGGCGTGCACCGCTGCAGACGCCGCACAATGATGCAATCAGTGATTCGCGAGTTTCTTGCGGGACGGATTAAAGATTCAAATTTATTTCCCAAACGATATTAAAATGTTCATTGCTCCCAGTAGTCGTCGGTGTGATTTAAAATTCGCGGGTTTTCACGGAATGCCGGGAGTCCCAGCCGCCATCTTGAAAACGTCAGTATCGAACGCGTGGAAACGTGTTCTTTATCTTTTTTGACTCGAAAATTCGATAATACATTGAATTTCAGATTCTCAAGCGGAGGCGAAAGCCGAGCAGCGTTAAACATTTTCATCGAGACGATTATTATCAACAAAAAGTGGGAGAAGAGCTTGCGTCTTGGAAAGACTCAAATTACACGGGTCTAATTATCCCGACGAAGCCGTACGATTCCAGGTTCGATAATGTCCAGAGGAAATGGGCGTTTCAATGGCGCCCGATCGAGGGGTGGGAGCGGGGTTGCAATTTTTATTAGCCGGGAAGGACAAAAGTTTTTAATTGAAATGTTGAGAAAGATCGGGGACGGGCTCGAATTCGCTCGGGCTTGAACGTTTTTCTCGCGGGCCGGAAGTCGATGGAACCTGATAAGGCCGAGTAATCGTGCGTTATTATGAAATCAGAAGGACCACGGTCCAAGTTAGATTGAATCGTGTGACAAATTACGGATGAATTATTCATGGAACCGTGAAATATCCGGGTAATATCCCAGGTATAATTTGCCGGGCTAACCAGGACTTTTCAGAATTTCATTAAATCGATCATGCCTGTGGACGAAATGGGAACTTCGTTACGCTTTCGCGGCGAAAGTTTCGCCCTCGGACAAACGCTGCGGCCGCAAATCATTCGGTCCAGTCCCAATTAACGAATCCCGACAGCTAGAAATATTTTTCGAGCGACAAAAATTGGCGTGATCGATTTTTCAAATTTTTCTCGAAACGAAATCCAGGATTTCGTCAACGGGCACAGAGGGGGTGGTTTATTTTCCAGCTTCCTGGCCACCGAACACAATTTCTCTCCGAGCATAATTTACGTACGTGTCGCGTATCAATTTTTCCGGCCAATCGCAACGCACACACGCGAACGAAAACTTTTCTAACCGATGTTAATTTATGTGTTTTCGCAGAAATACTCTCTCGGATCGCTATCTTCGTTTGAACAAGTCTGGCGAAATGCTCGGAAAGTAAATCTAGGAAAGTTCGCTCGTAGACTCGTTGAACGTCCGTAGTTAATTTACTGTAAAAATTATATCGACATTTTTACGATACTCGAAATAATCCCGAGCGCGGTTTCCGCGGACCGTCACCGGCAACCCTCGATTCCGATTTAGAGACGGACACTTCGTCGATAATTTTCGAGATATTCCGAGAGGACTTCGCCACGATATATTCCGCAACTCTGAATAATTTATAGAACGCGCATGCCGAACTGACCGATGCCGCAGAATTGTTTCTCTGATTCCGTAATTAATTTTCCATTTGTACCCCGCGGTATTTGCAGCAGAGCGTTATTAAAAATTACTAGAAACGAGACTGTTCAGTAATTCTCTCGAGCGACAATCTTCATTTTATTCCGACACTGAGGATCAACGACGTTCTCTTTACGACGTTTGTAAAATAGAAGTGTTAAGCATGCTCCATCAATACCGAAATTCTAGTCAGCCAAATTTTTAATCAGAAATTTCAGTCAGCCAAATTTTTTCTTTCTCCGGACACGCCGAATTTTTCCACGTAATCGTTGATTTTATGGAACGTCAATTTCTGATGAAAATTTTTATTGAGTTATAAAGAACAGGAGAGTATTATTGAAAATACATTTCCTTAACCAGTTGACTGTGATTGACGAGTATACTCGTCAATCCGAAACTCTGTTGCGGTGCAGTCAACGTTAATGAATTGTTAAATTCTTATCGAACAAAAAAGTAATTCTTTCTCATTTAGCTTTACAACGGCTTTGGCTTCGACGTATATATTCGTCATTGCTAGATTGTAATTCCGCGCCGTGGCCGATTTTTCAAATTCAATTCCACAGCGAACTGGTTAAATGTAAGTAAGGAGGAATGATTGAAATAGATAAAAATTGTATATTATTTTCTTTCGGTTGGTTTGATCGAAAATTAGGTTCTCCGACTGTAAATTCCCCTGAGAAAATTAGCGTAGAAGATAATGTTTTCGGGTCCACGGAGACCCACGGTTTTCGCCAGTTGGGATCGGTGTTCGACGGTTTCGCCGAATCTCGCGACTGCAAATTTAACAACTATCGCGTCGCATGAAAGCTCGCGAAGGGTAGTATTGAACGAGCATCGCTGGGGATTAGGTTTGGCGTGCGCGAGCAATTCCGTCGACGAAAGACGTCGTCGACGACGACGACGACGACGGCGACGCAGGCGATGCTCATCCTGGTCGGGTTGCTGAAAATGACTGCCGCGGCCCGAAAACGATTCCATTGTCGGATCGAACATCGCCGGGCCTGTCCCCGGCAGATGCTTAAATCACGATCGAATCCAATTAAATCCCCGTCGATGGGATTCGCGGCGAACCGACGCGACGAATTCAATAATGAAAAATTGCTGAGAGCCGGTCTGCGCCAAATTGATCTTCTTCCGCGCCGATCTCGCCGATTCTGACCGACTGTACACGGCTGTACAGTCTCTGCAGTGTGTCCTGGTTCGCCTAACCCTTACCACTCGAATGGCGACTGTAAGGAGCCACTAAAAATTCCTGTGTCATTATTCAAGGTATTTTGTTGAGACCCACGAAAGGGTCTCTCGAATTTCACCCCGAATCCCAATAATTTCTCCGCATTTGAGTTACATCTTTGTACGGTCGTTATAATTAAACTACCAGTTGTTGTATTATCAACACAAGTTGCCCAAATTCTCTACTACTCAAAACACCTCACCCCTCGACAAGAACTACCTAGCACGGTTTTAATTAACCAAGCAGGAGTGACAGATGCGAGAAAAGTCGACCTTGACTGATCTTTTCCATCTACATCTACGCACATACATATTTTGTACATTATTAAATTTGTTTGTATTTAATAAATTACTAAACATTTCAGCACTGTACTAGTAAATTGCACCAGTTTCGTATGCATAGCATGAAAAATGTATACAGAAGGGAAATATTTTAGGTCGAAAGAAATGTTTCGTTTTGGAGCTAAAATAGCTTCGAGTGCAAAGGGTTAAAGGGTTAAAGGTTCATTTCAAATTTCTTCTTTTGAGAAACAGGCCACACTAAGGATCTAATAAGAGATATGGTGATACAGTCAGTATTAGGAGCATGAAATCAATTTCATATTAATTGACTCTATTTGAAACTCCTTGAAAGTGTTCATTTATGCAACCTAATTTCGAAGGCTTTCGTTGCCAGTGTTTTTTCTTCTTGGCTTATTTCGAAAAATTCATTTTTCCAGCTTTAGTTTCCTTCTAAAAAATGTTTCCTTCTGGAGTTACAATAGCTTCGAGTGCAAACGGTTAAAATCCAGTTAAGCTGGAAGCAAATTTTTTATTGAGCTGATGGAACAATATCCGTCGTATTGAAACAATTTAACATAAGTGGTCCATAGACGAAATATTGAACCACGAGATGTAGAAGAAGAAGGTTTCGTTACCATAATCGAGAGGCATCGATTTTTCCGTACAGATTTCCCGACGTTCCTCGAAGTTCCTCGTGCATTAGAAGCGTCGATCGGCTCGATATTACAGTCCTTAAAAAGAAATGAAAGTTTACGCCAGTTTTCGGAACTTACTTTTATAACATGAGCTCTCCCCCGGTGCTCCGGTTGATCCTGTTTCGAGTTGGGAGAGTTTCAGCAGCCTAATCGACGAACGATGGCCGCTCCACGATATTTTTTTCGCCCCGAGAAAAGTACATCGACGGCGGAGGTTTTCGTCGAAATTACGAGCTCTTACGCCGCACAGCGAGATCGTTATCGCGGCGTGATCGTGTTAAGAACTCGACGGAACACGTGGATCGTGTGCCGAAGTGCCTTTTTATTACAAAGCTCTGCCCCAAAGATCGCGGGGGACGATAATTTGCAACATGTTAAGGCTGCCGATAACGATCGAGCTGCTTTGCGAACTTCTTTCTCTACCGTTTCCATTAAAACGACGGGCACCAGCTGCGCGACTTTGCCGTTCGAACAATTTTTTCCAAACGGAGACGGCAGAAAATGTAAAACAGCCAGGAGGCCAGACGATAATACAATTTTTATTATTTCTGTTCGTTTCGTTTACGACCGTTTCTTCGCGAAACCACTGCCAACGTGTTCCCGACATTTCTCCGATTCAAACGAGTCCACACACGACACAAGTCGGAGCATAATTGCTTGCTCAATTACGCGGTTCGGTGGAAACCTCGATTATCCGAACCGGTGACATCCGAACTCTCAATAGATGTGTTCCGTGTGTGAACGGTTCAGTCTAAAGCAATCGATTTATCCCAATTAAATCGATCAAGTCCAAAAACTGCAGCCGGGTGACTTCCGTTCGGATAGTAGAGGTTTCGCTATTTCCGACGACACTATGTCGTTCGTCGGTATCGTGTTTGGTATCATTTTAATCGGGAAACCGTGAGGAATGCGTTGGAAAAGGTTTCATTAAAAAATCATATTCGAGAGGAAAATCTCAAAAGAAAAATCAATAATTTCCAGGGCGATTTTCCACGGAAGTCCTTCCGTGCAGAATATTGCAGAAAATCGTTTGCGGACTTGACAATCAGTTTCTCGTCGCCTGCGCGCGTTGAACATGATCCCGCAGCTGTTTCGAAGCTGCCTGGATTCGAGGATTGCGTGACAGGAGCTTATGTGTAACGCCGCCGATCAGAGACAGAACTTGTCGAGATAGTCGGCGAGCGTGACTCCCCGAGAGAGAGTGAGAGAGAGAGAGAGAGAACGAAAACGAAGCACTTCCGAACACTATCGCCGTCCGATAAGTGTATCCAAGTTTTCGCGGCGCTCGCCTTTCTATCATCGATCCGACTTTTGCTCCGCGGCCCGCTTGAACCCGCTTCTCGGCCCGGGAGCTCGCGGAAGCTCCTTTGTCGCGAACAGGAAAATTATTTTTCCTTCGAGGCGAGTGGGAACGCTCCTTTCGAAACGATAAACGAACGAACCGGATGCGGGTCGAGCTTGCCGATTTTTCGGCGGTCCGGGAATCGTTAAGAGCGTTTATTTTCGGCTGGTTTTTGTGCGAGACGCCATTTGTGGACGCAACGGACACGTTCCCGTCGGATTTTCGGGGGCCTGTATTCCCGAAGGGAATTCGTTTGGCATTTCACGATCATCGGTAGGTTCGCGGAGCACTAAGAGTAGAAAATGTTAGTTTTACTTCATGTTTACTGCGCGCCATCTTTGTTTTTTCAATTCTGCATGTATCCTTCTTCTAATCTATCTAACCACGTGTATATGAACGAAATAATAAAGGCATATATTATGTAAAATAAGTGTCAGAGGTTTACTAAGGCAAACAGAGGATCCTTCGTGAGCATAAGTATAATAAAATCTAACATTTCACTTTTTGAAGTAAAATATTCCTTTACAAAAGTAGGAAGAGTGTGTCTGTCGAGGCTTTCAGTCATTCCATAAATAATACGTGCCCAAAGAAATAAATTTGTCGAGCAATTCCACGCTGATGGATCTTCGGAATCTCAATGATCGTAAATTAAAAATATTGTAGTATCGCTAACCTAACTATGGTAGTATTCATGCTAACCAGGAGTATATTCACAGTTCTATTGCAGTTTTAGTGCTTCATCTGAGCACGTATTTTTAGGGATCGAGCGTGGGGCCCGAAAGGGTCATCAAAATTAAAGCGTTTGGGACATTTGGCGAAAGTCGGGGGTGTTCGGGAAAGATCGGTGTGACCGGAAGCACTCATCGGAAAATCCGACGATGCCCAGAGCAGAACTTGTAACTATTCTACTTTATTATTTCAACGCGTGTACCATTAGTTCGAGTAAATTATTTTCAGTTCCCCAACCGAATTCAAGTTTTAATCCTACAGAAATCTCAGAAATTAATCCTTGGAAATCGTAAACCTTGAACCAAATTTTTACGGTTCAAAGCTAAGCGAATAAATTATTTTACGTTCCCAACCGAATTCAAGTTTTAATCCTACAGAAATCTCAGAAATTAATCCTTAGAAATCGTAAACCTTGAACCAAATTTTTACGGTTCAAAGCTCGCAGTCTGTCGCGGTTCTTTCGCCGAATTAATTATGCTTTATGATTTTTATTTATCGAACTTTCGCGTGTTCTTTCGCGAGAACGAGAACCGGTTGCGGGCAACTCGAACACGACGTTGTTTGAAAATTGATGGTCGAGTTCGACGTCGTCCTTGGAAATTGATTTGGTCGGCCGTCCTCGGAATTGCAGGCCGGTGGTTCGGAACAGTTCCGAGCCGGTCCGTTGAAATTTTGATGAAAATATTCGCAGGGCGATCGCGGGCCACGGCGGGATACGCTTAAACAATGCATAATCAGCGAGAAACGGCTACGTGATTCGCGACAACGGCGCGCAGGCCTGCGCCGTTAATCACGCGATATTTGGCAATCATTGAAACGTCGGTTAATATTCCGGTATTAATTGCGACGAGTAGGCGGTGGCCAACAAGGAACCACATTTCCGTCGAAATGCACCGCCATGCTCGTCCTCCCCCCCCCCCACCTCCCCCCACGCTCTCACCCTCTATCGCGTAAAATGCCGGTCGTACGAGATCGTCGATGATCGATTACTCACCTGTACTAATTATATTTAAACCCGGCGCGTCGCTATTCTGTTTTAATCCGAAGCGTCGTTTGCGTTCCATTAGCCGGAATTCCCGTGCCCCGTTGCCAATTAACTAATAATTCGTTGACCCGGAATCGAATATTTAGAACCCAATTGCCAGTAAAAGGTTCGCACTGGCTCAATTTTCAAATTGCTTTTCAACGTTCACCGGATATTTGTAAAATTCGTTTATTTTTGCTTTGAGTAATTTGTAGGAGTTAAATAAACGAGAATTTTTGTCATTCGCTCGACACCGTGCATCGAACAAAACGTATAAAAATGAAACGAATGACACCGAGCGTACGCAAAAATGCACGATGCAAGTGCAACATTGAATCAAGAGAGCACAACACGAGTTATTTCATTTGAACTTGTAAGTAGTATAAAGAATATATAAAATATATAATTATGGATGTTAACACTAGGTTCGCGGAGTACTAAGAGCGACCGTTTAACATTACTTTATAAATCTAGCAAGAACGTGCCCATCCAAATTATTCGTCGTTTTCTAAATAATGTATACCCAACGAAATTGTTGAATAACTCCTCATGGATGCATATCATTACTAGACTTCGGGTTTTATGCATTCAAAAATGCAGGCAGGCGTATCTTAAAACAGTAAAAACATTAGAAAAATTCTAAATGCTGTTGCATTATTTTCAACCCATTAAACATATTAAGAAGATAAATAAATTTCTATTCAGTTCCAGTTAATTCCATTTTCTATTCCATTCCAGTTGACTGTGATTGACGAGTATACTCGTCAATCCGAAACTCTATTGCGGTGCAGTGAACGTTAATGAATTGTTAAATTCTTATCGAATAAAAAAGTAATTCTTTCGCATTTAGCTTTGCATATTCGTCATTGATTCCGCGAGATTCTGGGGGATTTTTCAAATTCAATTCCACAGTTAACTGGTTAATTGTCTATTCCATTCCAGAAAATTTTTATTTCACATAAAGATCCGCGGTCTAATTACAGTCTCAATGATCGTAAATTAAAAGTGGTAGAATCCGTCGTTGTGACGGGCCCCGTAAACCTGATGTTAAAGAAAACGTACGGAAATGAAATGCATAGAATGCAGAAGTGCAAACGCAGTGATCAGGTGTCGCGCGAAGGCGCCAACCCCCGTGCAAATCCTCGCCAACCCTCCTAGAAAACGCGGCAGGGTTTCTCCGTTCTTATTCGGGGGATCGAACTGCAGGAACAGTGCACGCGAGAGCGATGCAATCTTCCCGAGATTGCGGGGGCGTAGCCGATTTCGTCGGATCGTTAACAAACGTGTATCATTTATGGAAACAACGCCGCGTTGCACCGCGTTGCAACGCGTTGCAACGCGAGCGACCGGTTCGGAACCCCGAAAACACCCGGTCGATGTAAAAGAATCTGCCGAACCGATCGAAATTATTCAAGGGGGAGCCGGGCGCGATTGCAATGCGAGTTGCATTATCGATGAACCGAGCGGCGGTGCGCACCCCCTGTATTCTTATCAATCATGTTCGGTTCCAGAAGTATATACAACGAGAGTCACGTGCCGGCGCAGTTTCGTGACCAAAATCGACCCGAGCCCTCCTCCATGTTGTTCCCGATGGTTATCGCCGCGGTTTCGCCGGTGAATTTTTAAGATACGTGCCGCGATGATCGATTTTCCTGGTCGATACGCTGACCGCCGCTTCTACGAACTAGGGTCTCTCTCCTCTGCTTGATACCACAACGATTGTGTTCAATTATTTATGGTAATATAGATCGCTCGAGATAGGTTCTAACGCGTGACAATCTTGCTCTTTCGAGGAAAAATTTTAATCAGCCTCGAAGACGTTGAGAAACGCGCTGTTTCTTTTATCTGTGCACGCTGCTTAGAAGTGGGACAAAAATGATTGATGTTCGCACATTTCGGTTACAAAACGTTGCATACGAAAGATTTTGTTATGTCCGGTTACGACGGTGTAATAGAAATTTTGGAATGTTCCTAAAAAGTGAAAATTTCTATCCCAGAAATTAGTAAAAATTACAATATTTTTCTGCCACTAACTTGAGTCTTCCTTGACAGATTTTATACTGGCGATTATTCTATATTATTACTAAAAGTTTTAGAAAATTCCACAAAATCCGAAATTTATTGTTGTTTTTAATCTTTCTATCTCAGAAATTCCTAAAAATTACAATATTTTTCTGCCATTAACTTGAGCCTTCCTTGCAATATTATCTACTGGCGATTATTCTAAATTGTTACTAAAAGTTTCAGGAACTTCCTCAAAATCCGAAAGTTGTTGTTGTTTTTAATCTTTCTATTCCAAAAGTTCCTAAAAATTACAATATTTGTCCGCAATTTACTCGAGTCTCTCTTAACAGATTACCTACCGGCGATTATTCTAAATTATTACTAAAAGTTTCAGAAAATTCCACAAAATCGTAAATTTTTTCGTTTTCAGTCTTTCTATCCCAAAAATTCCTAAAACTTACAATATTTTTCTGCCATTAACTTGAGTCTCCCTTGACAGATTATCTACCTGGCGATTATTCTAAATTATTACTAAAAGTGTCAGGCAATTCCACAAAATCCCAAATTGTTTCGTTTTCAGTCTTTCCATCCTAGAAATTTCTAAAAATTACAATATTTGTCCGCAATTTACTCGAGTCTCCCTGACAGATTATCTACCTGGCGATTATTCTAAATTATTACTAAAAGTTTCAGAAAATTCCACAAAATCCGAAATTTTTTCGTTTTTAATCTTTCTATCCCAAAAGTTCCTAAAAATTACAATATTTTTCTGCCATTAACTTGAGTCTCCCTTGACAGATTATCTACCTGGCGATTATTCTATATTATTACTAAAAGTGTCAGGCAATTCCACAAAATCCGAAATTGTTTCGTTTTCAGTCTTTCCATCCCAAAAATTCCTAAAAATTACAATATTTTTCTACCATTAACTTGAGTCTCCCATGACAGATTACGTACCGGCGATTATTCTAAATTATTACTAAAAGTGTCAGGCAATTCCACAAAATCCGAAATTGTTTCGTTTCCAGTCTTTCCATCCCAGAAATTCCTAAAAATTACAATATTTGTCCGGCAATTTACTCGAGTCACCCTGAACAGTGTTCCATAATTTATGGTGGATTCCATCCCCCACAAAGATTCCGTATTAGATCCTTCAGCTCATCCCGGAACAACGTAATCAAACAATTTCGTTCGGGACTATTGCGTGGAAGTCGATTTTGGAGATTCCATTTGGTGCATCAGAATGATCGAAAAGCCTGTTAGCAGATAAGGTTTCTGTGAGGTTGAATCGCGAATTCGAGCGACCCGCAGGTTTCCGCGAGCCTGAGAGCAGGAAAACGAAGAATCGCTGGCTAAACGACTAGGATAATCGCGGTTCACGAAAGGTTGTAAGTTCGAAAGGGTCTCTAATTGGTCGGCGGTGGGGGGCGGGTAATCCAAGGAACTGGGACAGCCCCCCCAGAAACGGTTTCCGCAGTCGGTGAAAATTGGCGGCTAAGGAGGTTGAACGGCTTGATGAGCCGCCCCGGCAACTCGCGTTTCCCTTAAAGCGCAACGCGGCGAGCGCAGCGCGCTTCCGGTCGGGCTAACAACCCCCGCGCAATAAATCGATCCCTCCACTTCTCGCCGGACGATTTAACTCGTCCGGGGACTGCGTCCAGCACTGGACTTTTACAGTCACCGCCGATGACAAAGGACAAGAGACGCGATGTATCCTGATGTTCTTCGCCGTTAAAAGCAGGGCTTTACAGGGGTCACGGTGCACGAGGAAAAATTATGAAACACGAAGCCCGGCGAAATTGGATATCGCCTCGTTTTATTTCGCCGTCGCTGGGATCGTTCGATCGATATTTTACCGCCATTTTTATCTTCTTCTGGACTGACGCTTCCCTCTGATCATTCTCTGACGATTAGCTTTACGATTCGACATTTTGCCTGTAGTTTCACAGCATTTGCAGATCATTTTGCAGTATACAATCGAACGAGGAATTGTTGAGGACAATGTTTAAAAGCGGAAAATGGATCGACGGATATTCTTCATTTGGGAAATGCACGAGGGTTGTAAGTAAGTTTTATTCGAATTAACATTTAACATTTAGATATTGACCGAATACAGGCTTGTTATTTTTATGAAATAATAAGCGTGGTCGCCCTTAATATCTAAACAGATATTAAGTATCACTCTAGAATTACAATTAAAAATTCAGGCGCTCCATTTGTAACGGTAGGGGTGTCTTTGTAGGAAATATTTTAATTTCAGCACAATCCGGTGAGAATAAACTGTTGCTGATACTAGACATTTTCTTTGCTTTTCGCACATTCTTTTATGTCTCTGCAGTTAGCTAATTGTGATGTATTTACTGAGGGAGCGGTCATTATTATTTCATTTGGGGACAGACGCGATTACGACGAATCACCGTGAGTTCTCGCATCGAGTTAACGACGTTCAAAGTTTGTAGTCGAGGGGCCAACTAGGTTCTTCGTGGCAGCCCCTTTCGTCCCGACTTTTTCTATTAGGCAGCCACTTTTCTGCCTCCTTTGAGTCTCCTTCAGTCTCCTCAATTTATTTAATACTCTTCCCGGGGATGATGTAATTCATGGGCCGGCCGGCCGGCGCGTTTTATAAACGGAAGGAGCCACTTCGAGCAGCTTCGAGATTTTCCGCGGTGAAAACGAATTAAAAACGTGTATGCCTTCCAACGAACCTGGATGCCGCGCTGTTGCTTTCTTCCGCCGCGAAACAACGAGCCCTTTGTTCGACAGCAACAAGCGTAACCGGGAGATTCATAATTTAGAACGTTGCTCCGCCTGCACTTTTAAAACCACCGTTCTTACAACGTTAATAAATTCGCTTCTTTCGCTCTGAAACGAACCGACTCCTCGGAACGCTCCGTCGTCTTGTCAGGCTTGTTATCGATTAGGTGCAACAGTGCAACCTAATTTACTTCGTCGAAAAAGAGTTGAAAGATTTCGATTTTGTCGAGTCTATCTCGGATAACATACTTTCGACCATTTTATCGTAACTATTAGACTTAAAGAATGCATGCTACAATTAAGTTTGCGAATTAGAAACTAGCCTCCCAAAAAATATGTGTCGAATTAAACACTTGTGGACCAGGCTTAAACCATAATAATTTGTAAATTGGAGACACTCTTTGAGAAACGGTAGTTGGACGAAACTCGCGGAACAGGTTTAGAAGGTGATATTTTTATCGTTTATTTTATCGATAGGTTTAGAAAAGAATTTTCTGAGTCGAACTCGACTCGACGGACAGACAAATTCGACGCTAACGTAACCATTAGGTGTTCCCTAAATTGCGCGAAGCATGTGGGGCGAAATTAATTGCCTGTCCAAGGCCATCGAAGTCCGCCGCCATACCCTAAGCGATACAAGCCCGATTCGACCCAGGGAAACCGGTGAAAGCGGGCCAGAAAGGAGGAAAATTCCGGACGGAGATTAATTTGATCCTCTTTAACATTTGCCGTTGGAAATCTTCATTTATCTGCCCGGAGGGGTGATAAATGTTCGCCGGGAGACAATCCCGGTGTGCGAGAATCGTTCCAGAAGTCCACGTTCCGTCGTAAATGAAACAGAAATCCCTTCCCGCAAATATCGCAATTTTATAAAGGTGCGAAAATACGTCATACCACCCCGATATATTAAATTTCTGCTCGCAATAGCCGTCACATTTCTGTCCATTCTTCCCTGCAATCTCCTCGCCGAAAACCCGAGCTCGCGTACGAAAAAGAAACTCAAATATAAAATTATCGCGCCAACTATGCCGGAGAGTCAAACAAAAATTTATTCAACGAAATCGAAACGCGATCGTTTACTTTTACGACTCTTTCACGGCCCAGAAATCCTGAAATGCCGTCAACAGGGTTGACTAGCAAACTAGTATTCTCTCAGGAAAGTTATCTAAAGATTCGTGTGCATTCGATTTAGGGAATTCAAGTATTTAGAAATCCGTGGAAATTGTCACTCTACCGTCGACTGTTTAACACCAGGTTTAGGGAACGTAAATGTGACTATTCTGCACTAGTTTGTAAAAATAACAAGAACCCAGATTTGTAGAAATATTTAAAAACCGATATATACCCAAAGAAATAAATTTGCTAAATAATTCCTCATGTATGCATTCTCAGAATTTTAATAAATTCAAATGAAAAATATTCGAACCCGTCATTTTGTCGGGTCCCGTGAACCTAGTGTTCATTTAACTCCAGTTCCTCGGAATTCGCACGGACAATTTTTATTTCGCATGAAGATCCTGATACATATATCACGACAAAGAGTTGCGGTGATACACGACGGTGGTCCATATGTTGAAGTGTGTCTTCACAAAAAGAGAAACAACAACAACGTCGTTTCGTTTGTTTGAGAAGCTCGTGTTTCGATCGATTTTTCCAGCCGGGGCGAGTTCTCGTCTCCGATGGCGGAAAAGGGGGAAATAAAGGGTATCATTTTGTTCTTCTCGACGGGGCGGCGGCGGCAATGGCGGGTGATCACAATTCTTCGCTTATTTCTTATTAAATTCGCGGCCCGGCCGAAACTTCGCATTTATTTCGCGATCAAGTTTCCGGGACCGAAGAAATTTCACCACCGTGAAACGCCGGGGAAAGGGCGGCGGAATGAGAGAAATAAAAAGTAGGTGATCCACTGCATTATAACGATCCGTTGAATTCGGCAGGAGAAAGAGAGAAAGCGAGAGGGAGAGAGAGGGGGAGGGTGAGTTCTGTAACGAATTCGAAACGCGTCGTGCTTTTCCTATCGCGTCTTCTTTCCCACCGCCGGCGAACCTCTTTCACCTAAATTCTCCTGGTTTTACCGCGTTCTGACGTTCGGCACTCGCGGCTTCTTCGCTATCCTCCGCCGGGGTGGAATTGTTAAATTGATGTCGCCCCAATTCCCGGTAGGAAAAAGTTAATTGCCGATAAGAACCGGCCCGGAGTTTCAACCTTTCGAATGTGCCGACGACTGCGGACACCGCGGAAACTGTATCGCTCGTTCTCCGCGCTCTAATTGAAAAGTTCGAGGCGAGTAGGCGTCGCGAAACGCGCCCCGCCGATTGGGTAGTTTAACGTCAATTAGCGGAGCCGTGGGTCTTCGCGCCGGGGTTGTTACGGTTCGAGAAAGTTTCCGGTTGTTTTAGGCGAAACGTTGAACGCGATGTTTCCCACCCTCGGAATTGATTTTCGCGACTTGAAACCCGTTTAATTTCGATGTCCGAGGTTTTATTCCCGTTTCGTAGCTTCAAGACCCGCCCTGTGGGCGTGGTTTTAAGTGGTGGGCGTGGTCTAGAGGGACCAGTGTACTCCAATTCGCAAAGACTGATATTCCGTTGGTGCTTGTACTGTGGTGTTTAACGTTAAGCTTATTTGTTCTGTTATAAATACATATGGCGCGTGTTTATGTAAATTTTTGTGGTTCATTTCAAGAAGACTAGGTTCAACAAAGTTAATTAACCCCGTTAGCGGTTGATTAAGTCTGCCATTGGAAAATTGTTATATTTTGCACTGCTGAATTATCTAGAATTTTCCGTACGCATAATTCGAACGTAATTGTTTCGCTTGGCTTACTATGTCTATGATCCTTCGCCCCGCCCACCGCAAAGCACCGCCCGCGGTTCTGATAAATGCATATACACCGCCTTAAGCGAGACTATAACGGCATTAAAGTCCACGCTGGTAATTCATTGCGGCCATTATTCTGGGTTACAGTCATTACGCTTTTCTCTAAGTGTTTCTTGGCTCCCCCCGTTAGTATGATTCAGAATAGGGGCGTGGCGTCGCCGGTAAGCTTCCTTGTGGATAGTTTCAACTCACCTATGCCGAGTACGAATGGTAAAACAGTGCGCTTCACCAATTCATATATTCTCAATTTACGTTTCTAGATCCTATGGCAACACGATTGGCTCGCGGATCCGAATGCTCCGCCCACAAGTATCTCCCGGCACACCTAAATATATTTCCCTGATGGATTTGAATCACATCCGTTCCTAAAACCAGTCGATTCTAAAACGATTGACAGGAAGCTTTCCCTAACAACCGACAAAGCTCCTCCCCCGCGCCTTGGCTCCGCCCAGGGGCGTTCCCGTCAAGGTCAAGCGTCGCGAGAGCTGACCCGCTCTTCGGAAAGGCCAGGCTCGCCAGCGCGATCTTTCCCGTCGAGCGTAAATCCATCAGAATCTGATAGAAAGCGAGTGTTTCAAGCGGAAAGCTTCGACGCGTGCTGTCTCGAAGTTCTCCCCGCGGGGGCGGGGTCGGGAAAAGGTCCCGGTCCATCCCCCGAGGGGAGGCGTTCGCGGGGACGAAGCGGAGAGCCGGAGCGTGCGATAACGAATCGAAGAACACCCACGCGACGGTTTTCGTGGCGCGCACGTGCGTCCCCGGACGGTTCTCGTGCTTTTAAGCTCGCCCGGGAGCACGGAGGAATACAAATGGAACCTGGGCTGCCTACGCGTGACATTTCGAGCGCACGGATCCGAGACAGATGGCCGAAGGCGAGGTCGAACAAGGCGAGCAGGGGAGATGCACCGGTGCAACCCCCGCCTGCAACCTCGCCTGCAACCGTGAAACAACCCGGCCTAGGTAAGCAACGAAATCGGAGCTGATGAAACGGAGGCAATCGTGCCAGGAATGAGAACGAGGCTGCCTCGGAGCCGACACGGCGATGCCAGGACACGACCGAAACCGTGCGAGCGTGTGCGCGCAAGCAGCGCGACGACGTCAAGAAATGCGACGGGAAACGGGATTGCGACTGCACACGGGGATCATTCGAATGTCGATCCCGCCGCACTAACGACCTTTCCTCGACGGACCTCCGACCTTTCCGACATCCGAGCCGGCCCGACGCGCCTGTCGCGCTGGATGTCGGCCGAGCCGGATGTCGAACGCTGATCCAAATCGATTGCCGGCTCGAGGGTGTCGACGGTACAGGAAATTGTTTCTTTGCAGACGTATTGCCTCGGCGTGGGAAGTTCCTCAGGGAAACACCCCGCTTATGCATCGGTAATGCTCCGTTATTTGACCTTCTCGGACGAAGGCTCCTTTCGGAATTCACGCCGCACGTTCCTTCTTCAACCCCTTAACTTGTACGCTCGAGATCATTCGAGCGGCGTTCATTTATTTCTCGTTTACTTTGAGAACATCCAATTTTTGTTTGAAGAATGAATTGATTTACACGAAGATATTCAAGGAAATTCTTGGAGATAATGACAATTTTATGCTCCTATAATTTTTCACACTCGAATATAATATAATCGAATCGAAAATAACAATGTGAAAGGAAAGAAAAAAATTGGTTTAGCGATATTTATCATTTACATGGGATTGTAAGCTGTAACACTTATTTATTCAAGAATAAAATATAGCCTTTTTCCATGGAACGAAAGTGCAGTGTATCAAAAATTGATTTTCCTTTGCCAGTTTTTTCAAAAGAATTGTGCCGTGTTGTCTACCTTCCTTTTACATTTATTTGTTGTTCGTTTCGAGAATAACCAATTTTTGTTGGAAGAATGAGTTGATTTACACGAAGATATTCAAGGAAATTCTTGGAAATAATGACAATTTTCCCTCAAACGATAAAGTAGTAAGCTTAATGGGATCCGTCATAGCGTAATCAGATTTTCGATTTCCTGAGGGGTGTTTTTTTTTTAAATGAATCCGTGAATTTGCATAAAGTTTGCTGATAGTACCCGGGAAATTCATCCTTTTAATATCCATTCATGAGAAAAAGGGGCATCTCGGTCGATGATCGTTGGAACGAGGTCTTCAGGGTAGCCATCGGCATCGGCAGGTCCTGGATAACGGCGTTCCCATTGCCGCGGGAGATTTAATCGCGTTAATCGGTTCGCGAAATTGCCGTCTGTGAAGAGCTAGGAGCCTCTTTACCCGGCGAATCTTTCTCCGATGGCCGAGCGATTTATAAATTGAACGATAATAAGGTAGACGCCTGTGGGTTCCCTCAGGAAGACCCCAGGTCTTCCTGCTGCGACGATTAAGCTCCTAACTATATTCGATGAAATACTGACTCTTCCATCGTTTACAACTTTCAGATTGCGAACCTGTTGATCGTGCACACGGCTGTAATTCTTTTACGATTATCCTGCAACCAACGCGACTAAAATTGTTACGATTTTAAATATTCTACTTCTAGCAAACTACGAAATTCTCGAATCTTTTGTAACATTTCCGAGGATATTTTTGATAATCAATGTGTAACCATAAGGGCGGAAATTGTATTTCAAGTACACGACGAATTATCACCGTTTGCAACTTTGAGATTGCAAACATGTTGATCGTGCACACGGCTGTAATTCTTTTACGATTATTATGCAACCAACGTGACAGTATTTACAAACCACGCAGGCGATTCTAAAGAGATTTTACTAAATTTATTGTTACGATTTTAAATATTCTACTCCTAGCAAACTACAAAATTCTCGAATCGTTTGTAACATTTCCGACGATATTTTGGATAATCGATGTGTAACCATAAGGGCGGAAATTGCATTTCAAGTACACGACGAATTATCACCGTTTGCAACTTTGAGATTGGGAACATGTTGATCGTGCACACGGCTGTAATTTTTTTACGATTATCGTGCAACCAACCTGACAGCATCTACAAACCACGATTCTAAAGAGATTTTACTAAAATTGTTACGATTTTAAATATTCTACTCCTAGCAAACTACAAAATTCTCGAATCGTTTGTAACATTTCCGACGATATTTTGGATAATCGATGTGTAACCATAAGGGCGGAAATTGTATTTCAAGTACACGTCGAATTATCACCGTTTGCAACTTTGAGATTGCAAACATGTTGATCCTGCACACGGCTATAATTCTTTTACGATTATTATGCAACCAACGTGACAGTATTTACAAACCACGCAGGCGATTCTAAAGAGATTTTACTAAATTTATTGTTACGATTTTAAATATTCTACTCCTAGCAAACTACACAATTCTCGAATCGTTTGTAACGTTTCCGACGATATTTTGGATAACCGATGTGTAACCATAAGGGCGAAAATTGCATTTCAAGTACACGACGAATTATCACCGTTTGTAATTTAGAGATTGCGAACATGTTGATCGTGCACACGGCTGTAATTCTTTTACGATTATCGTGCAACCAACGTGACAGCATCTACAAACCACGATTCTAAAGCGATTTTACTAAAATTGTTACGATTTTAAATATTCTACTCCTAGCAAACTACAAAATTCTCGAATCGTTTGTAACATTTCCGACGATATTTTGGATAATCGATGTGTAACCATAAGGGCGGAAATTGCATTTCAAGTACACGACGAATTATCACCGTTTGCAACTTTGAGATTGCGAACATGTTGATCCTGCACACGGCTATAATTCTTTTACGATTATTATGCAACCAACGTGACAGTATCTACAAACCACGCAGGCGATTCTAAAGAGATTTTACTAAATTTATTGTTACGATTTTAAATATTCTACTCCTAGCAAACTACAAAATTCTCGAATCGTTTGTAACATTTCCGACGATATTTTGGATAATCGATGTGTAACCATAAGGGCGGAAATTGTATTTCAAGTACACGTCGAATTATCACCGTTTGCAACTTTGAGATTGCAAACATGTTGATCCTGCACACGGCTATAATTCTTTTACGATTATTATGCAACCAACGTGACAGTATTTACAAACCACGCAGGCGATTCTAAAGAGATTTTACTAAATTTATTGTTACGATTTTAAATATTCTACTCCTAGCAAACTACACAATTCTCGAATCGTTTGTAACGTTTCCGACGATATTTTGGATAACCGATGTGTAACCATAAGGGCGAAAATTGCATTTCAAGTACACGACGAATTATCACCGTTTGTAATTTAGAGATTGCGAACATGTTGATCGTGCACACGGCTGTAATTCTTTTACGATTATCGTGCAACCAACGTGACAGCATCTACAAACCACGATTCTAAAGCGATTTTACTAAAATTGTTACGATTTTAAATATTCTACTCCTAGCAAACTACAAAATTCTCGAATCGTTTGTAACGTTTCCGACGATATTTTGGATAATCGATGTGTAACCATAAGGGCGGAAATTGTATTTCAAGTACACGACGAATTATCACCGTTTGCAACTTTGAGATTGCGAACATGTTGATCCTGCACACGGCTATAATTCTTTTACGATTATTATGCAACCAACGTGACAGTATCTACAAACCACGCAGGCGATTCTAAAGAGATTTTACTAAATTTATTGTTACGATTTTAAATATTCTACTCCTAGCAAACTACAAAATTCTCGCATCGTTTGTAACATTTCCGACGATATTTTGGATAATCGATGTGTAACCATAAGGGCGGAAATTGCATTTCAAGTACACGACGAATTATCACCGTTTGCAACTTTGAGATTGCGAACATGTTGATCCTGCACACGGCTATAATTCTTTTACGATTATTATGCCATCAACGTGACAGTATTTACAAACCACGCAGGCGATTCTAAAGAGATTTTACTAAATTTATTGTTACGATTTTAAATATTCTACTCCTAGCAAACTACAAAATTCTCGAATCTTTTGTAACATTTCCGACGATATTTTGGATAATCGATGTGTAACCATAAGGGCGGAAATTGCATTTCAAGTACACGACGAATTATCACCGTTTGCAACTTTGAGATTGGGAACATGTTGATCGTGCACACGGCTGTAATTCTTTTACGATTATCGTGCAACCAACGTGACAGCATTTATAAAATAACTGTCATCGAATAGTTTGACACTTTACACTTACAAACCACGCGGACGATTCTAAAGTTACTGTACTTTTATTGTTACGATTTTAAATATTCTACTCCTAGTAAACTACACAATTCTCGTTTGCAACGTTTACGCCGATGTTTTACAATCAATGTGTAACCACAGGGACGGATATTGTATTTCGGGTACACAACAAATTATCACCGTTTGCAACTTCGAAATTACGAACCTGTTGATCGCGCGCACGATTATGAACGTTGTTACGGTCGACACGAGACCGCAGCGACAGAGATTGCATTTCTGTTAAAATATAAATTGCCATCGGATCTCGTTCACAGGTTCGACGACTGCAAACCTGTTGATCGTACGATTGTAGAATTTTTTCATGTAATTCTATCCGAGGGTAGAATGTAACCGTCGGATTGCTCGCAATTCGAACATTCTAGGCTTGTTGATCGCGCGTCTGGATCGATTATGATCGATGGTTCGAGTTTCGGCGATAGAGTCACGATTAAATAGAGATTCCTCTGAAATTGTTCGCGATTTCGAAATTGCGAACCTGTTGATGGTGTGCTCGCTTCGTGACGGTTGCGTCGGTGCATGTGCATCGGCGACAGATTCTCGTGCGTTGACACAGACTATGGTTCGCCATTATGTCATCGTTAGACCGAAGATTTCCCGTCTCGGTTGCGAATGGAAAAAATCGAACCGAAATTTGTTCGTACTCTCGATCGTTTCTTCTCGCGTCACGCGTTATATTATTTGAATAAATAAATTTTATTCTAAGTTGAACCGAGGAATACTCTCCGTCTCGAAAATACAGCTAAACTTGGAGAAACACGAAAGACAGAAACACGACAAACGTTTACATAAACTTTCCTCATTATTGTGCGCTTTATTTCAACATGGCGCCCACGCTTCATGGAAGACCTTGCACATCGAGTTACTTGAAATTCATAAACCTGCCGCTGTAACGTCGCTGACTCTCTGAATATGGCGAAACGTGTATTAACCGCGCAGCCGAGGAAATTGTCAGGCATTTTTGCATATCCAGACGCAATAATTTATTTCCGAATGATTACCGTGGGTGATACATTCTATGAGAGAAAACGTCTCACCAGTGATCCGGTAGATTTATTTGAATTTAAACTACTCCCCGATGTTTGACTACGTTCGAGACTCTTTCCAACCGCATTAATACCTTTCCTGGACATCCTAAATCCCCCGGGGAGCATTCTAGAACTTCCGCGGAGGCACGCAACTTCTTCGGAGCATGTCAACTTGGCTGTACGACCCTGAATTATGCTTTCTTCTACCTGGCGATTCGAGAAGCCGAAGAAACGTGAAATTATTCTTCGAGCTTCCGAAACGTCGTTTGCCGCCACTAGAAAATTCCGTTTCACCGATTACTGCAGTTTGGAGCGATCCTAAGCCTGAAATAGATTCTCGATTACTCTTTCAGCTTGTCGAATGTCGTTCGCTGCTACCTGGAAAATTCTGCTTCCTCGAAACAGAATTGAAATGCAAATCTAACTAAGAAACAGGACGACCGAATAATTCTTTCAGCTCCTGAAATGTCACCGGAAGATTCTTCCCGCGCAGTCAATTATTGCAGTTAATTATTTGTCAGTTTATTATTATTCTGTCCGCGCAACCCGGGACTTCGGGAGCCGTGCGAAGTATGAAAACTCGAAGACGAAAGGGACGAAAACGAGACAGCAGGGAAGCTCGCGTAATGGCGGATTAAAATCGTCGAGTCTCGAGATTGATACAGGGGAGGGGGATGGGGGTTGGACCGGGACACGCTCCCCTGGACAAATTAGCTGCTTAGCTCGAGTTCGCTAATTTCCACGCGGTTGCCGTGCGACCGTTCATTAAGTAATTCGAGGACGGCTTTAAATAGTTTAAATGCCGCGGTGTCGGACGACGCCGGTGCCGGAGACGAACGGAATCGGCGGTCTCGGGTGCGTTTTAAGGATCGGGAGAGGGTTCGAGCGAATTTCGGGGATACGCCTGAGCCCGGATCAAGCGAGGGCCGAGGGTCGCCCTCGAAATTCCGGGGAGGTCCTTGGTTCGCCACGGGAACACCCTGAATATTGGTTACGTACGTGCCTGACCCACCGCAACCTGGCTGATATGTCACTTCTAGCTGGTCGACCATTTTCCTATATCGCTTCGAAATTCGTGAAACTACCGCACACATTGATTTAGGATGCTCCCGGGCCGACGACCAATCCGTTCTCCGCTCTCCCCCGAAAGACTCCCGGCACTTTTTTCACCGGGAAGTTGTTTAATCGCTCTTTTCTTTAACCCTTTCAGTGCCGAAAAAGGGGTGACTTTACTAGGGTTTGGAGAAAGGCTAATAAAGACCAAGCGAAACGCAATATTTATATAATTCAAAAGGCAGTGTACTAAGGACGAAATGGAGAATAAAACAGCGACGCTAATTTTTCTATATTCATCGAAAAAAATAACTAATTCATAAATAACAAAGGCATAAGTGATTATAAAGAAAAGAAAAATTGAGTCCTCTCTTTCGACACGTAATTGCACGTACGAAAGGTCATCTTTTCATCGTTTATTACAAAGTATGTACGTAAGGTATATACGTAAGTACATAAGTATTTCCAATATATTTTGTAACAAAATTAAAAAAAAATAAGGAATAACTCCAAGGTACATGGTGGGCGCCGGTAATAGAACATATAGAATATAAGGATAAGTTAAACCGAGAAACTATTTATTTGAATTCTCTCGTAATGAAATTAGACCATTTATAACGTATTATAAATTTATTTTGTGCGAGCTTAAAAGGGTTAACGAGTCAGCCGTTTTTCACGAGTTTTTGGACGACAAGCACGAGAATCAACGAGACTTTTATACTATAATACACAATTTGTACTTCTATATGTGCAAATTCATAAAGTCGGTTGAACTTCAGCCGGGCAACCCAGAAATTTTTCAATTTTTACTTTGCAATACTGCACATCGTGACGGGAAAATGCGAAAAATCGAAGTTTCAAAGCGAGGAATTCACTGGTTCGAAAGTTATGCGTTGTTCTCGTTCGTCGACAATTTACGAACCTGTTCAACCAGTTAACTGTGATTGGCGAGTATACTCGTCAATCCGAAACTCTATTGCAGTCAACGTTAATGAATTGTTAAACTCTTATCGAATAAGAAAGTAATTCTTTCTCATTTAGCTTTACAAGGGCTTTGGCTTTTATGATAACCACACTTCTCCTGCGTTCGACGTGTATATTCGTCATTGCTTGATTTTGATTCCGCGCCGTGAGGGTTTTTTTCAAATTCAATTCCACAGTGAACTGGTTAAATGTAAGTAAGGAGAAATAATTGAAGTGGATAAAAATTGTATATTATTTTCTTTCGGTTGGTTTGAACGAAAATTAGGTTCTCCGACTGTAAATTCCCCTAACAAATTCCTCTAAGAAAATTAGTATAGAAGATAATGTTTTCGGGTCCACGGAGACCCACGGTTGTGGACGTGTATATTCGTCATTGCTTGATTTTAATTCCGCGCCGTGAGGGTTTTTTCAAATTCAATTCCACAATGAACTGGTTAAAAATGTCGAAAAGATGTTCTTGGAAATATGCAAGTTCTCTGTTTGTTGTACAGAGCTGAACCAGTCGAAGCTTGCGTTCGGGTTCGAGGACAGTAGGGCAGAGTTCAAAAGAGGACAATTGATCGGAAATTTATTTAAGGACAATGGGCGCAATCGGTAAACACGAAACCATGGGAACAGACGCGTGCGCGTTGGATTAATTTTTAATCTATTTTCGTCTGAAGTTCCGATTGTTTTTCGTTACATATGTGTGTAACATCGGCCGGTATTATAGTCCTTGAATTGTGGGAGGCCAGTGTGTGCTTCCATTGTGTCCCGTAAAATCGATTGTTTCGAGAAGGGAAACCCACCGGACCGTTGTTATTACGAAAGGGAAACCATGTTGGTTTTCGTCGCTGGGGAAACCTGCGCTGATTTGAGACCCCTTTCCCCAAGAAAAATTTCCCATTTTTGAGGAACCAAAAAGTAAAAGACTTTTTGCAATGTTATTCGCTGCGTTAACCGCCATTTTCTTCTCTAACTTCCATTGCTGTTGGCGCGGATAATATTCTTTGTAGTTTTTTGAAATTTCGTTAGAGATTGCGAATGAACGCAAACCAAACAAACGTAGCGTTTGTTTTTTAGGATATTTTCCAGTATATACTCCTGTCCAGTATACTGTAATATTTGCACGGAAGTTTCATTTGTATAATAGAGGCAAAGGAGTGTGATAAATTTCAACGTGATACGTGTCTTCTGTGCTTTAATTAACGTTAACATTTTACCTTGAGACGTTAATCCTCACCGCGTGCGCAGCGTGTTTAATTTCGTTTCATTATTGAAGTTATTACACCGTAATGGCGGAAGTACCTCATTATTCTCGTTATTTTTAAATGTAAATTCTATAACGGTCTCAAATGTTAGCAGCTTCTCGGTAAAAACTGTTCTCGGACTATTTTTACGTTGGACCAGTTAGAAAATTTTACATGTCGGACTAGTTTTAGGCCGGTTGATGTTCGAAAACGACGTTGAGGAAACAGTTCTCCCGACAATAGATTAATTACAGTTCGCCGTGCGGAGCTATTCATCCGGGATCGCGGCGAAGGTACGAACGACGAGTAAACACGTCCCGGGCAATTAACAGGTTAGTCGCGTGTACATAACCAGTTTATCATCCGCGAAACGACCGATAAGACGTCCGTCCGTGTAGATTCTCGGACGTAAGTGGCGCGCCCTTCGCCCTTTCGGTTTTCACGACAGACGTGACAAATTAGATCTGCTCGGCGCGCGACAGTACCTGTCTCGCATTGCGAACGGGCCATAACGTTCAACTTGGAAATTCACCGATGTCCTTAAGGAACTTTCCGCCGGGACGCTGATTTAATTCCTGGCTCTCTTCTTTTACATACCGGAAATATTCCAGCCCTTCGGGAAACCCGGCGACGAGTCTCTTTACGTCGTTCCTCTCGAATCCGACCTCCAAACCCTTTCACAGTCTCTTTTAAAAATCATTTTATAAAAATCCGCGTCCTTCTTCGCCACCCCGCTTGCTATACCAGTCGAGAAATAACTATTGTTTTCTTACGTCTTTCGTCTCGGTTGCGCCCTCGCTCTCTCGTTGCAAAAATTCTTTTCGTTCTTTTATTCCATTCGTTTCTGCCGAGAATTCTGTGACGAAAAATTTAACGAGATAATTCTGCGTTGTATAGACGACGATTAACATTGACTTATGGAGACGTTCTAAGGGTTAATTTCGATTAGAAGTTCTAACCTCTCTTCTGAGAACAATTTCTCCAGTTGTACATTTACTACATTCATTGGCGACAAGAACAACTACATTTGTAATTATCTTAATTCAGAATATATTCGTCTTGTTTGTTAACTCGCGTAATCTGCAACCCTTAATTATTGCCTGATATCCTAACCTAATAATTGAACGTTCCCACACGATGCAATCTTACCGCTCGGATTCTATCAATTAAATTACATATAAGTTACGAGGCTTATATATTTGTCTTGTTTGTTAACTCGCGTAATCTGCAACCCTTAATTATTGCCTAATATCCTAACCTAATAATTGAACGTTCCCACACGATGCAATCTTACCGCTCGGATTCTATCAATTAAATTACATATAAGTTACGAGGCTTATATATTTGTCTTGTTTGTTAACTCGCGTAATCTACAACCCTTAATTATTGCCTGATATCCTAACCTAATAATTGAACGTTCCCACACGATGCAATCTTACCCCTCGGATTCTATCAATTAAATTACATATAAGTTACGAGGCTTATATATTTGTCTTGTTTGTTAACTCGCGTAATCTGCAACCCTTAATTATTGCCTGATATCCTAACCTAATAATTGAACGTTCCCACACGATGCAATCTTACCTCACAGATTCTATCAATTAAATTACATATAAGTTACGAGGCTTACTAATCTTGAATTCAAATCAACAAAGGTTTCAAAATTGAAAACAAATTGAAACCATACTCCTGGGGTAACAACCCCCTCGCCGGCCTCTCGCGTTGCTCGCAGCCCTGGCTCGTGACAGACTCGTAAAAATGTATTTTGCCAGCGTGTTCGTGCTCTTATCCGGGCAAACAATTTGAAAGATGTCTTTCCACAGTGTGGACGGAATTGAAAAATCAATTATGCTACTCCAGTGCGATCCAAGTGATCTCCGTGAACGGACCGAAGAGCCCGTGTGTTTGCGCATGCAAGAGAAAAAGTGAATAGCCGGAGATCAGGGAAAGCCAGGAATTGCAATAAACAATCAGGGGGATGGGAGACGGCGGAGCAGTAGTTTACTAATTGGCGCGCCTAATCACGCAATTTTCTGGTCTCGCGTCTCGACGGCCGAGGGAGGAAAAGGAGGGTGAAAGCCGAGAGAGAGAGAGAGAGAGAGCGGCCGTTTAAACGCGCCGGCTAATTACTCGCTCGGCAACGTACAGACGCGGAAAAAGCGGAAGGAAAGCAATTCGCGATCACGTCGCTGATTCAGCGGCGAATGATGAACGACAGGATCGCCTACAATGGTTCAAAAAAGTAATTTGTCACCCCCCTTCCTCCTGCGTCCTCTTTTTCTCTCTCTCTCTTTCTCTTTCTTCTCACAACTTGCGAATTCTCGGTGTTTCGTCGAATAACTTTTGCGGGGGAGCGTGATCGATTTCGATCGGTTGCTGGCGTCGAAAGTATAATTAATTACCGCGCGATGGACTTGGTAATTTAATAGACGAACGAGTCTTAACTGTTCCCTCGTTACCTCAGGATTTCGATGACTCGATGCCACGGAATCGATACCCGGGGATATTTCGGTGTACAGTCGGTGGGAAGAATTATTTCTTGTATTCTGTAAACAGTTCTTTCTCTGTTTGTGTGTGTGTGTGTGTGTGTGTGTGTGTGTGTGTGTTGTTAGAATTTTTGAATATTCGCTCGGTTCCGCTCGGATCGGGAATTTCGGAAAACGAGAAGGAAAGTGTGTAAAGTTTGTTTCAGTTGATGTTTGACAGGAGGATTTAGGTTGCAACGAATTAGGTTGAGGTAGAGGTACGCAGATTATTTTATCTATTTGTTTGTTTCGTACGTTTGCTTCGTTGATTGGATAAATAAAGGAGTCGATAGACTATTCGACCGTTTTCACTGGTAAACAAATAACAGTGTAAATATACCATTCGACCTTTTATTTTGACGGTCATTCAGCCGAAAAAAAGAAATAAGAATGAAGTTCGATTTTTCTATTTTCCAGGTTTGATCTGTAAAGTGTTCGCGCGAAATCGAAGTTCTCTCAGCTCGGAAAGGTATAAACAAATAAGAGGGAACAATGGAGATAATAGCGTTGTTATTGTTTACTTGGAAAAAACCGTATCGACTGGAAGACAATGAAAGCTCGTGCTCAATTTCTTGAAACACCAAATCCATCACGATGAGCAAGACCTTTCCGAGTCTGTAATAACATTATGCAATCGTATTGTGCAATATTATCGACGTTTCCCGCGGACAATTCAATAAACGACCGATCAATAGTATTGTGCAATCTTATTCTGCGATCGAAAATCGAATCACGCGATAACTGGGTTCATCACTAAATATTGACTGACAAGAATGCAGCTCGCGTCGCTTCAGCTTTTTGTCAAAGAAAATGGAGGAGGGGAAAACGTGGATAAAGAAATGGCGGGTGAAAGAGCGAAAGTACACTCACGGTAATTCACTGAAAGAATTAAGAATGAGCGAGCAAAATGATTCAGCGAATTGATGCTGCGCAATGGAACCGATATTCCAAATATTGCAGAACAGGTTTATGTTGACACTGCCTCGTGAGATCTCTCAAATATATATTTGGTTTCCAACTTTTTTCGTAAACTGCCAAATCATTTCAACAAACCCTTTTAACAAGCATCAGTAAGTGATCCTTGCTCTGGGAGCGCTGTAGATTGCATCAAAAAGAGGAAGAAGCCCTAACTTGTGACATTGTAACTTACTCTCTCCCTCTGTGCTGAGTGACCTGAGTGGGCGTGGCTTCATTGCTCTTGACTTTAACAGAGCTACGGCAACATAGGATAATCTGTAGCACACATAGATATGCGTGCTAGACTACTGCTACTCTCGTTTGTTCTATTTATTTTAGTCTATTTCGCATCCTTTGTGCAAAGTGCCGTAAGGGGGCGTGGCTCCATAGCTCTCAAATTGCTCTCGAGTTTGAAGAACTCAGAAGAGTGGCCTATAGAACAATCGCTGTCAGAAAGAAAGTAAGTTAAGACCTATTATCTACTATTTCATTCTAAAATGTCACAAGTAGGCGTGGCCTCTCGTCGTGAGACAATTTCCCTTGCTCTCTCCATGCAACCAAAAAGTGGGCGTGGCCTCCCTGCTCTTAGGTACGACTATGACAGCTCCACAGGGCAATCTATGCCCTAAATAAACTCGTAATCACCTCCCCGCGACAGACAACATCAAGCAAACAGTCGTGAGACAATTTCCCTCGCTCTCTCCACGCAACCAAAAAGTGGGCGTGGCCTCTCTGCTCTCAGGTAGGACTATGGAATCTCCTCAGGGCAATCTATGCCCTAAATAGACTCCTAATCACCTCCCCACGACATACAACATCAAGCAAACAGTCGTGAGACAATTTCTCTCGCTCTTTCCACGCAACCAAAACGTGGGCGTGGCCTCTCTGCTCTCAGATACGACTATCATAGCTCAACAGGGCAATCTATGCCCTAAATAAACTCGTAATCACCTCTTCGCGACAGACAACATCAAGCAAACAGTCGTGAGACAATTTCCCTCGCTCTCTCCACGCAACCAAAAAGTGGGCGTGGCCTCTCTGCTCTCAGATACGACTATCATAGCTGAACAGGGCAATCTATGCCCTAAATAAACTCGTAATCACCTCCCCGAGACAGACAACATCAAGAAAACAGTCGTAGGACAATTTCTCTCGCTCTCTCCACGCAACCAAAAAGTGGGCGTGGCCTCCCAGCTCCCGAGACTCTCAAATCCCCTGCTCCCCGGAACAATCTTCTCCCGTACCATCATTCCCGCAGTCATCAACCCTCCGCCGAAACATCTCTCACCATTACCAAGCATTTAGAACCCCGAAGAGACAGACACCACCGGCTCCGCGTCGGTATCCGTGGGAGGAAACGCGGACACAGACGCGCGGTTCGGTGCAAACTCAAAGCGAAAGGGTTTGGGGTAGGGGGCGGGGAGAGGGGGTGCGGAGTCGCAGCAGTACGCGTCACAAAGCGAGCTAAAAATAAAACGCGAGACATCCGCGGGAGAAAGCTGCTGCGGCGCGCAGAAAAGGGAAAACAGGGTGGCCGGGGGTGTGCTCGAAGGAAATGTAACGAAAAAATCCCCGACAAGAGAGCCGAGCGGAGTCGGCCGTGGACGAACATTGACGCGGTGCAGGTGGGAGAACAGGAGGAAGGGGAACACGTCGCGAGGCGAGTGAAAGAGAAAAAGGGGAAAACAAGAGAGAAAGGGAAGAACTGAGTTGGGAATCGAAGAGAGAAGGAGAAAGTGTTCGGGGCTGCGAAGGTGTTCTGGAGAACACGCGGCTGGAAGAGAGGCGGACCGAAGAACAGGAAAATTAGGGTGGAGAGGGTAGAGAGGAAGGTGAGAAGCAGAGAAAAAGCAGAGAGCTTGGAGAGCAAGCAGCTCGAAGAGAAAGAAAATTCCTAGGAGGTCCGGGATGCCGATTAATTGGATTTTTGGAAACTTCGGCATTTGCACGTCGTTTTTTAATCGCGCGGTGCTCGTTCTTTGATTTTTGACCAGTCGCTATGAACTGGTCTCTACTTTAGAGAGCGTCATCTACCAGGTTATTTATGGTTCTACGAGGTTATTTTACTGGGGATTTCTGTGCTTGTTGGAATTTATTCCATAAATGTAGAACAAAATCAATCTATTATTTCTTTAAAAGGTAGGATCGATTGAACCAGCTATTGCTCTGTATTATGCATACATTGTATCTTCAGTTAATATACATTGTATGTTGTCCCAGGCATGGGACCCTCGATCTTCAATTGTTAATATTGCACTGTTGCTCCTCTGTTTCGATCTCTTGCGTTTCGTAACGTTTCTTTCGCTGTGTAAAGACGTGTCTCAACGTGCTCCTAAAGTTACTATTCTGATATAAATCTTATTATATTAATAGTGTGTTTTTCTTTAATACCCATACTCCCGATAATGCTAAATGAAATTTGTCCAAGTCGATTATGACACACACTGTGGATTTTTCTGCAAAATGTAGCAACTCGAAGAGAGAGGGATAGAAGGTGAGAAGCTGAGGGCGTGGAGAACAAGCAGCTTGCAGAGAAAGAGAGTTCCTGGGAAGTTCCTGCTGAGTAATTGGATTTTTGGAAACTTCGGCATTTGCACGTCGTTTTTTAATCGGGCGGTGCTGATTCTTTGATTTTCTTATTAGGCGCTATGAACTGGTCTCTACTTTAGAGAGCTTCGTCTACGAGGTTATTTATGGTTCTACGAGGTTATTTTACTGGGGACTCTTCTGTGCTAAATGAAATTTGTCCAAGTCAGTTATGACACCCATTGGGGATTTTTCTGCAAAATGTAGCAGCTCGAAGAGAAAGAGAGAGAGAGAGAGAGAGAGAGAGAGAGAGAGAAAATAAGAAGCAGAGAGCGTGGAGAACAAGCAGCTCGAAGAGAAAGAGAGTTCCTGGGAAGTTCCTGCTGAGTAATTGGATTTTTGGGAACTTCGGCATTTGCAAGTCGGTTTTTAATCAGACGGTGCTGATTCTTTGATTTTTGACTAGTCGCTACGAACTGGTCTCTACTTTAGAGAGCGTCATCTACCATGTTATTTATGGTTCTACGAGGTTATTTTACTGGGGACTCTTCTGTGCTAAATGAAATTTGTCCAAGTCAGTTATGACACCCATTGGGGATTTTTCTGCAAAATGTAGCAGCTCGAAGAGAAAGAGAGAGAGAGAGAGAGAGAGAGAGAGAGAGAGAAAATAAGAAGCAGAGAGCGTGGAGAACAAGCAGCTCGAAGAGAAAGAGAGTTCCTGGGAAGTTCCTGCTGAGTAAATGGATTTTTGGAAACTTCGGCATCTGCACGTCGTTTTTTAATCAGACGGTGCTGATTCTTTGATTTTTGACTAGTCGCTATGAACTGGGTCTCTACTTTAGAGATCTTCATCTACCAGATTATTTATGGTTCCACGAGGTTATTTTACTGGGGACTTCTACGCTAAACGAAATTTGTCCAAGTCGGTTATGACACACACCGCGGATTTTTCTGAAAAATGTAGCAGCTCGAAGAGAAAGAGAGAGAGAGAGAAAATAAGAAGCCGAGAGCGTGGAGAGCAACCAGCTTGCAGAGAAAGAGAAGGTAAGAAGCGTCCGTCGAGGAACAAGCGAGCAAAACGCGTCAGCGGCCGGTAGCTTTCGCTGAATGGAGATCGTAGGACGTAGATGAAACCGGAAGAAAGCTCTCGACGTGATAAGTCGGTATAGACATTACGGACCATTACGCCGCCGCTAACCGGCCGGACAAACTGACTCCGTTCTCTCTCTCTCTCTCTCTCTCTCTCTCTCTCTCTCTTCGAGGTTTAAATACCTTCCTCCTCGAACGGGTCGGAACGCGGAGGAACGTTCGGCATGCGTCCCCGGGAAAATAAAGTAATGGAAAGCGTGTAACAGGGCCGCGAACATCGTCCCGTGCCCTATCTCTCCCGCTCTCTTTCTCTCCTCCGCGTCCTCGCTGCTCGTGTACTCACGAAAATTGGAAAATGTACCCTCCCGTAAATTTTCATCGGCGCCCCCGCTCGGCTGCGAGATCCTCTCTCTCTCTCTCTCTCTCTCTCTCTCTCTCTCTCTCGTCGCCTCGTACACCGGCTGCTACGCTAATAGAAAGGAAATCGACTCGCCGTAGGATCAACCTGAGTCACGTAAAATAATAATCGAGTTTATCGAGCCGGGTGACGTATGCGATCGTGCGACCCGCGTACTTGGCTGAATTTTACCGAGTTATGATACCATCAGAGACGTGCATCGCGGTTTCTGGGAAGGTGGTATGCTGAGAGGTATACTGAGCGATTGGATTTTTGGAAATCTCGGCATTTGCACGTCGTTTTATTGGCCAGACGGTTTTTAATCCGGGCTGATTCTTTGATTTTTGACTAGTCGCTATGAATTGGTCTACTTTAGAGAGCCTACTTCATCTGCCAGGTTATTTGTGGTTCTGCGAGGTTATTTTACTGGGGACTTCTATGCGAAGTGAAATTTGTCCCAGAAAATTGTAACCCCCCCTCTTCGAAATTCCAAGCAATGGCAATTTCGAATCAATTTTACAGTTCTGCCAGGTTATTTGTGGTTCTGCGAGGTTATTTTACTGGGGACTTCTATGCGAAGTGAAATTTTTCCCAGAAAATTGTAACCCCCTCTCTTCGAAATTCCAAGCAATGGCAATTTCGAATCAATTTTACAGTTCTGCCAGGTTATTTGTGGTTCCGCGAGGTTATTTTACTGGGGACTTCTATGCGAAGTGAAATTTGTCCCAGAAAATTGTAACCCCCTCTCTTCGAAATTCCAAGCAATGGGAATTTCGAATCAATTTTACAGTTCTGTCTGTCGAGGGTTTCCCAACGAGATTGAAGAGACTTCCCAACGTTTCGTCGGCATTGCAGCTAACTTCATCAGGGAGTCCGGAGACACGATGATACTGAATTATGTCGCTTTGCGTTCCACTTATATACTATATAATATATAGTGGGTTCACTCGTTGCTACGGTTCGGTGAGCACCAATCAAAGTTGACTTTTAAGCAATAGAAAACTCAAAATAAAATTTAATTGGGCTTACACCCGAAAGCCTCAACAGACACGACTGTACGATGACGATTTTACCGGGCCGTAAAAGCCTCAAGTCTCTAATTTGTTTACGTGCAAAACAATTCTAAGCAATTCTAGACGTGCGAAACAATTCTCTACGTTCGGTCCAGTTTCGGAAACGTTGTCAGACCGTATGTCCTCCGGGTTAAATTCGGAACGGCGAGTTTCCGCCGCGGAAAACTGCAGAACGCGAGAGCACGCGTTTCAAAGCAGCGTGGCAATGCGACGATGTCGGCGGCTCGGGTGTTCGGACTTTTCTGCTCCCGGGGGATCACGGGTTCCAGGTGTCACGGGAGACCTTTCCCTTTCTCCCGCAGACGCGGGTTCGTGCACCTCGAGTCATCAGCATGCATCCGCCCACGTTCGACCGTGTGTTGACATGCTCGTTGGTTGTCCGCGGTCGCGGCGATGACTTTATATGGGCCTCGTGCGACCAGGCTCGCCTCATTCCACGATCTACCGCCGGATTTCTCCTTTTACCCCGGCCAACGTGAGCGCAGCCTCGTTTCCAAGCCGCCATTCCATCGTCCTGACATCGCACACTGGTCCGGATCAGAAAATTTAGTGACGTTTGAATATTACTTCTGTACCGTAACAGATATCGACACGAAATTTGCGCGAAATAATATATTATCAGTATGTTACAAATGCGTGAAAGAAAAATCAAAAATTATTTCAGTAATATTTACTTTGTATTTGTTGTTACATACTTTATGTTACGTAGTTATTAATTCTGTAGCTTCTTGATCTAAATTTCGAATTTTCTTTGGACGTGATTTTATCCGGACGGACTGAACATTGACAACATTAGATATCAATGATTTCTGAAGTGGGACGAGGGGGGAACTAATTCTTGTGTGATTATATAAAAGAAGATGTGCCGTAAATATTGTAATTGGTTTTAAACCGAAATTCTGTGGAATTATAAAAATATGCTCTATTAATGTAGACAATCTCGCAAATTTTTCCTACTGTATTCAACATTATTTCTTTAACAGAATACGTGCATGAATTGCTGTTAAGAAACAAGTCTTTTCATCGCAAAAGTCTGCACTTCAATTTAAAAAAACAATCGAGAGAAAATATTAAAAAGGAGCGTCAGGATATCTCATTAAAGAAAAACAATTTTTGTGGCGAGAAACACTGTTCTTAAACCGTCCAAATTTCAATGTTTATTACAAACGTAATATTGATTAAAATCTACCAATTGTTTTATTTTCGAGGTCCATGGACATTTAAGAAATAATGTTGATCAGGTACGAGAAAGTTCGTTTTTGGGCTAAATGTCACTTATTTATCCGATCCGGACCACTGTCAGTTTGCCTTCCCGGATAACAGAGCGAAGACCGGACGAGTAGAAATTGTCGCTCGGAAATTATTAGACGTTTATTTTGCACACCGACCATGTACGCGTAGACTCCTCGAGTGGGATTCCTCTGGCATTCATGAAGTTTGCATTCGGAAACGCTTTGCCGCGGCAATCTCTCGCCATGGAGGACGCTCGATCGCTGCCGTTATAGCCGACGAATTAATGAATAAATTAAGAACCGAAGAATGTCGGGTACATGCTCTGTTTGCCGATATTTTAATATCGGGAACCTTCGGCGACCTCGGCCGTTCGAGATTGTGGACTGTTAATACACAGTTGTCACTCTTTAACACCAGAACTGCCGAGCAATAAATACGACCGATGTATATATTGCTTCGTAACAGTGAGAGGACTGTACCCATTCAGGCTTCATACAACTTTCATTGTAATATGTGCTTCAATGAAGAGGTTCGCTAAAGTATTTCCGATGAAAACATTCTTACACTTTCAGTAATTGTAAAAGAAAAAATTAGGAACCAGTCATTTCGACTGGTCCGGTAGTTCTGGTGTTGAAAGTATGCAACTTCGTTTTAAAATCAATTCTATTGTACAAATGTGTACGAATGTACAGGTATTGTAGTTTTATTGAAAGCATTGTCGAATCGTATGGGTTGTTTCAGCGGAGGATCACGGAGAATGTTGAATAATGTTCGCCCATTTCTATTCTGACAAAGTGCTTCGAGAAAAGAAAAGAAAAAGACGTACGGACCGCACTTGCGGAATTAAAGGTGACACTGAAGCGGTCCGCGGTGATTTACATACGTGTTTACACGGCAGAACCATCGACACACGCAGGACACACGCCTACGTATTATACCCGAGAAGTGTCGAAGATAACCGAGGCCTCGATGGCCGAGAGGCTCAGGCTTCGGACTACTAATAGAAATGGCTCGGGTTCGAGTCCCTGTCTGCTCGTGGTTGGATTTTTCTTCGACAATCAGAGTTTCAGTAGGTCAGGCGAATGCTTTTCGGGGAAAAAGAAAATTCCGATTGATGGATTTTTCATTGGTGGAAAATTAAAAAAATGTGCGGCCTTTTCGTTGTCTCTCTTGTTGGAGTCTATTTGTGAGAAGAATATTTCCAATCTCTTCGTGTGAATTTGAAGGTGATTCAAGAAACACTTGAGGGACAGGGTTTTTAAGGTAGGCGAGGCGTGTGTTTCTACGTGACTTCAGAAAATCCCCAGGAAAATTCAAGCAATGCGGAGGGAGAAATCAGGATAAGAAAGTCGGAAGAAAAAATTTTCAATGGAATTTCGTTCGAAAGTGAACGACATCGGGAATTCTTAGGTGAAAATGCCTGTCAAAGTCCCCTTCGGAGACACACACATATCCACAATATCTGGTTCGTCAGAAATATTTCCCTAGAAGAAGGAAAATTCCATAGGAAAGAAGAGGAAAAACTACCATAAAAATCTCCCCGTAAAGCAGATAAATTAAACTTGTGTGGTTCTCCTCTGGTAACTTTGAACTAAAAGAACCCCACAGATTTCAAATGAAACTTTGACGTTAACATCGAGGAAAAATTCCTGATTAAAAACGTCAAACGGAAGAAAGGCAAAGATTACTTCAGGGATATGGAAAATTCATCTGAAAGAGATAAAGGGAGAATTGAAAGTAATTCCAAGTGACGTAACAAAAACCAGGTCTCTTCAAATTGCTCGTTGCCCTAGATCGACTCCTTCGCAGGAGGTTCATACCTCTAAAAACGAAGCACTCGATCCACATTTTCGAAAGGCAAACGAGGACCTCGGTAATCGCGTAACTCACGTCACGGTTTCCATAGTCGTTATCGGACCTGACAAAGGGTTTCCCGGGGTTGCATTATGATCTCTCGGCAGTGTCTATATCGCATCTTCCTTCTGTTCTTTGCGTTCCGTTCTGTGGGGACGCGGGATTACCTCGTCTCCGATTTTGCGGATTTAAAATCGCGGTTCCCGAGACGGTTTCCGCGCAGCCAACCGCGAGAACCCTACCGTCAGGATTCGCCGTTGATCCTGACAAAGGCGACCCGACGTTTCGTTCGTTATTCAGCGATGACGCTTCGTCTCCCGTCTTTCTCGATACTTTGTCCTTGCAGGCCGGAAGTCAAACGGTGGTTTTCCGGAGTATATCCTGCGGGATCCTTTTTCGCCTTTCCACGCTGCTAAACCTCCTCTATTACATTGTTACAGGTCCGAAGGTAACTCGGTAACAATTTTTTAATTACTCGCAATTCCTTCGACCGCCGCTGTGAGCGCGGAGACTTTCAGCAAATTGCCGTTCGAAATTCTCGGAGGTGGGAAAGCGGTGATCCTTGCGGTCCCCGGCTTTTTCCGGAAAGGGGGCGTCGGCGCGGAATGTTTTCAGCCGTCGAAGCTTAGGCTCGCGGTTAACATTACCCTCGACCACCGGCGGCAACTCGAGGGCGTCTCGGAAAACCGAGCAGCCCGCAGACGGTGAAAAATCGACGAAAGGAAAGCCGGGGAAGCGCGAACGCATTAAACAGCCGGAATAAAAGGTATTTGCCCAGCCTTTTTCCCTCTCGACCGTGCCCCCCTCTCTCTCTCTCTCTCGCTCTCTCTCGCTCTCCTCTCCTCGCCCACTTCGCTTCGATCGTGCCGAATCGTTTCGCAGAGGAAAACGCCGGGAACTCGAGGAGGACTTTCGTTTTCGCGGAGTTTCCTCCGTCGACTCCTGCGGCTGCTCTTCTCTGACCTTTCGATCGTTTCTTTTCAGCAGATCGGTCAGACGGTATCGGAGACGGGAAGTCAGCTCGATCATGACAGAGTTCGTTAGAACTCTGGACTGATGCTGCAATTAGAACGGGTCACTGTTTCGGATGCTCGTTCACTTTATTCTACTTTGTTTTCTAGGGGAATTGTCGTCGATGTGTCCGGCTTTTAGCACATTTTGTTAGACGCTCTAATCGATCTCGTGGCCCTTTCTTCGCGAACTCGTCGATCACCTGCAAAAGGTGATTAATAATAAAGGTGAAGAATTCTGCGAAGTTACCCATCTATAAATTCGTTCCAGTTTGAAAATAGCTAATGGACGGATGTGTTAGGATCCTAATTTCGGTGTTCTCGAAGTCAAGCTGAATTTAACTCCGGCGGGCGCGCTGCGAGAAGAAATTAGACAGCAGAAATGCAATGCAGTTATTATTAATCGCAGTTTAAGTTTGTTTTTGCCGTAACGGAAAATTAGGAATACACTAGGAAAACACTTCGGTCACATTGGAAGTGTTTATCAACATAACGTCAATCGAGACAACGCGATCTACAGTGATATCCGTTGTAACGAGACGTGATCAAGTGCACGCGTACTTTGCGAAAATTCAAAGTCGATTTTCTCGAAAACAAAGCCTCAAACGAAAAATTTTTATTCACCCCCTTTATTCATTCTTAAATCACCCCCTTTCCGCTTGTACCACCAGTTACCAACCGCCCTGTATTTTAACCAACCCCGAAAAGTTGAAGTTACTCGTAGCCGTACAGTTTAATATTTGATTTAAAGTTTGTCATTCGGTTGGCAATGATATGTACCGATGGTAAACGTGTAAATAAGTGGGGGGAAAAAATGTATGCAAATCAGAACGCGTCGGTAGGTTGTGTGTGCTGCTGCGAATAAGGTTGGCGCATAGTTTGACGCAGTGAATTCGCAAAATGCAACTAAGGTTTTTATTTTCTTTGAAAACGTGTGCCCGAAAGAGTGAAACGATTGCGGTCAGTGTTCTTGAAGTCGGACACAAGCTGAATTTAATTCGAGTGGGCGCGGTGTGAAAAGAAATTTGAAAAAACCGGTTCGTCCGGTGTAAATTGCAAGAAATATCAAACTTCGGTAAATAAAATCGCGAGCCGAGCTCGACGAGCATGATCGTTGCCGTTCGAACGAAACTAGGCCGTACCGTGAGGAATTTTCAACGCGTGATCCGCGGAGCGACTTCCGGGGTTCTTCCGAGCAAACAAGGAAGCGGAACGCGGAAGTAAACGAACATATTTAAAAAGAAGAATGCTCGAACGGAACGGGGAGACCGAGAAAATACGGTGTGGAACGGAGAGACGGCCAAAGCTGGCGGTAGACAAAGCTCGGAGGAAACATTAAGGAAAAAGGAACGAGCACATGTGCCGGATTACGTGGTTGCTGTTTTATTTCGCGACCGGTTCGGAAAGACAAGGTGGGCAAGTAAGAGATAGAGAGAGAGAGAAGGGGTGAGAAAATGGCGGACAGAGAGACAGTGTTCCTTTGAACGGGTCGACGTGAACCGTGACATTTCTGGGGCCGGGGAACAACGGCTTATTTGTAACACGCGGCGTAGAAACACATCCGCAGGTAATTTCATGTCTGGGAAGCTGTTCCCGGTGTATGCAAATAAATTCTAATGTCTCGTCACGTGTATTATAACGACGCGGATGCCTCTAAGCCGGCGACGCGCGGGAACAACGGCGAACAAAGCACGTGCCGCTTGTGTTGCTCCCCGGTCTGATCACTTTAACGGGAACAATGCAATTAAACGTTCTTACGCGTTCTTATTCGTCGCGGATGGCGCGGACAAGGTCTGTTAACTGAATGATGTCGTGATCGGGCGCGACGTCTCCCGAGATTTACTTCACCCTTCGAGGGTGACCCCAACAGACTTGAAAGAACATTTGTTTTCCGAGTATAAAAATACTGCAGAAAATATGGTCTTTTCCGGGAACGTCGGGCAACCCCTGTGTTCTCATGTCATCGTTGTTCCTTTAAAGAAACGGAGAGTTGCGCGATACTGAACTTCATGCCGAAAACTTGCAAGCACAAAAAAGATGCTTGAAATGTTTATGTTTCAAAAGATGTTCTTAACCAGTTGACTGTGCAATTTAATTTGAAAAATCCCTCGCGGCGCGGAATTAGAATCAAGCAACGACGAATATACACGTCGAACGCAGGCGAAATGCGGCTATTACAAGATGGCTGCCGCTTCGATATTGCAATGCGCAGTTTAGAAGTGGTCAACATGGATCTGCATGGATCCCAAATTACGAATTTCTACCTCATCTCGGAGCAATTCGTAATATTCGGCAGAAAATTCGAATTCTGAAGCAAGTATAACGTCACAAGATGGCTGCCGCCGTGAGATTCTCTTAATTTCGAGAGGTTTAGTGTTCGTATCGAAGAAAAGGCTCTATACAGACTTAGCAAAGACATGTACAAACAGGGTGGTATGCATTTTTAATTTACTTACTTATTTAAGACGTACAATGTCTAGAAAAAAAGGCACAGCGTGACATAGCGTGACAGTCAAGGCCAAATGCCTGCCGGCATTAAATTCTCGAACTCGAAATTCTCTAAAATATATACACTTCTAATTAAAAGAATAAATTGTTAAATTCTTAAATTCTCTAAAATATATATATATATATATATACTTGTAATTGACGGAATAAATTGTTTTAAGAGTCTCCGGAAAAGAAAAGATAAGTCGCAGATAATTGACGTCCAGAGCTGTTTCGTGTGATCGCGAATAGCCCGGTTTGATTTTCGAGTTCCCCTAATTGCCGGTCCATCCTCTTAGCTCACCCGAGGCCACGATCCGGTCTTGCAGAGCTTATCAAGGCATCCGAAGTGATTCCGAGCTCTGCACAAGCTCACCTGCACCGTTCCGCCGTTGATGATACCCCGCGTTCACCTTGGTTTAACCTAATCCCCTTATCGGGAAGATAAACAGATTTGGGTGGGCCCTCCGTCGATCCTCCTCCTCCTACCTCCTCCCCCACCCCCCCTCCCACCACCTAATGGCAACCGGTAGTTAGTTATGCGAGGAACGAACTATCCTAATGTGTACTTCCGCTTGATCAATCAATCCCGCCCACTTCGAGGAACTGCTCGAGAAACTGGCGATACCTAATCGACCGGCTTGCTCGGCCAAAATACATTAACTTTTGGCTTCCTGCAATTAACCCGGACAATTTTCGTTTCGCTTCACACATTATCCACCGGTGATTATTCCATAATTGTCGAAAGTTCGACTTTCACCACAGCGGTCTTGGCCGAGGATTTTTTGAAAGAATCCTTTCACGTTGACAGCAACAGCAACAAATCACCCTCAATGAAAAAAACAATTCTAATAATCTCCTTCGGGATTATTGTATGAAAGAAGATTTTTGAGCTTCCTCTTGGAACATCACAATTATTGAGAAAGATAAAGTATTAATATTTTCGTTTCGCTTAACACATTATCCACCGGTGATTATTCCATAATTGTTGAAAGTCCGACTTTCACCACAGCGGTCTTGGCCGAGGATTTTTTGAAAGAATCCTTTCACGTTGACAGCAACAGCAACAACTCACCCTCAATAAAAAAGAAAACAGTTCTAATAATCTCCTTCGGGATTATTGTATGAAAGAAGATTTTTGAGCTTCCTCTTGGAACATCACAATTATTGAGAAAGATAAAGTATTAATATTTTCGTTTCGCCTAACACATTATCCACCGGTGATTATTCCATAATTGTCGAAAGTCCGACTTTCACCACAGCGATCTTGGCTGAGGATTTTTTGAAAGAATCCTTTCACGTTAACAGCAACAGCAACAACTCACCCTCAATGTGAAAAAAACAGTTCTAATAATCTCCTTAGGGATTATTGTATGAAAGAAGATTTTTGAGCTTCCATGTGGAACATCACAATTATTGAGAAAGATAAAGTATTAATATTTTCGTTTCGCTTAACACATTATCCACCGATGATTATTCCATAATTGTCGAAAGTCCGACTTTCACCACAGCGGTCTTGGTTGAGGATTTTTCAAAAGAATCCTTTCACGTTAACAGCAACAGCAACAACTCACCCTCAATGAAAAAAAACAATTCTAATAATCTCCTTCGGGATTATTGTATGAAAGAAGATTTTTGAGCTTCCTCTTGGAACATCACAATTATTGAGAAAGATAAAGTATTAATATTTTCGTTTCGCTTAACACATTATCCACCGGTGATTATTCCATAATTGTCGAAAGTCCGACTTTCACCACAGCGGTCTTGGTTGAGGATTTTTCAAAAGAATCCTTTCACGTTAACAGCAACAGCAACAACTCACCCTCAATGAAAAAAAACAATTCTAATAATCTCCTTCGGGATAATTGTATGAAAGAAGATTTTTGAGCTTCCTCTTGGAACATCACAATTATTGAGAAAGATAAAGTATTAATATTTTCGTTTCGCTTAACACATTATCCACCGGTGATTATTCCATAATTGTTGAAAGTCCGACTTTCACCCCAGCGATCTTGGCCGAGGATTTTTTTAAAGAATCCTTTCACGTTAACAGCAACAGCAACAACTCACCCTCAATGAAAAAAACAGTTCTAATAATCTCCTTCGGGATTATTGTATGAAAGAAGATTTTTGAGCTTCCTCTTGGAACATCACAATTATTGAGGAAGATAAAGTATTAATATTTTCGTTTCGCCTAACACATTATCCACCGGTGATTATTCCATAATTGTTGAAAATCCGACTTTCACCCCAGCGGTCTTGGCCGAGGATTTTTTGAAAGAATCCTTTCACGTTGACAGCAACAACAACAACTCACCCTCAATGAAAAAAAAACAATTCTAATAATATCCTTCGGGATTATTGTATGAAAGAAGATTTTTGAGCTTCCATTTGGAACATCACAATTATTGAGAAAGATAAAGTATTAATATTATTAGATAAAGTATTAAGGATCAGCAGGCTGAGTATACAAGATGTTAGAGTAAGGGACCCAATCACTGTACCTATATTAATTATACTCAGTTTTAAAGCATAATGAATATTTAAAAAAAAAAGTAGACATACATAACATATATATTAACAGATTTTAATGGAAAAAATTTGATATCTTTGTTTTTAAATATTTATTAAGTTATAAATATGAGGGTATTTAATATAGCCGATTGGTACCCCCACAGTAATCGGGTCGCCAGGTCTGCGTGGAAAATATTCAGGAATTTAAGTCGACGTTCTTTTCGCAGATCTAATCCGAAGCTGCTCGATAGAAGGGGAAGATGGCGATCCAGGTTTTGTTAACCTCCTCGAGAACGAGGAGCCCCGTCTCCCCCAAGAGAAGAATACTCCCCGAGAAATTCATTTCGCTCGGATGACGCGGAACGAGAGTTCTTTTCTCTTCGGTAACACGTTCCTTATTATTCCGCTTTTCCGGACGAGAATTTACTTAATGGACAGGCCGCGGCACCGGCGAGAACTTTGTTCGCGTGCCCATAGTTCGTCCGGGACGGCGAAACTTTGCACACGAGCCGTCGAACGATGTCTCCCCTAACACGTGCACCGGCGTCATCGATTTTTGTTACTGTCGCTCGATGTTCCGTTCAACTTTCCGCGAATGTTATTGGCAGGGCTGCCGGGCGTTTAACGCGCTCGCTGACGCGACGGTTCGTCTAAAAATCGCGAGAGATCCGACCTATTTATTTCATAAAAAAAAAAAGAAAAAACAATCGTCGTTGCGCCAGAACTTATTCGCCGACTGTTTCTTATCTGGACTTGGTATCGAAATTACGATACTTTTGACACACTTGACTTTTGATAATTGCTCGACGCTGCTCGAACATTTTCTGTTACAGATTTATTTCTGTAAATTTCTAACCAAGATAAAACTCGTGTGGAATTATAATTGAAACAGTGCAACTGTATTTCCAAATTCTGTAAACGTTTCTATTTACTCGATCTTGTCGTCAACTCTGCTATCGGATCTTTTTGTAAGAATTATTACATTTCGATATTAATGAAAAACGAAATTATGATACTTTTGACGCACACTCGGTGCCTACGGATAATTGCTCGACGCTGTTCGAACATTTTCTGTTACAGATTTATTTCTGTAAATATCTAACCAAGATAAAACTCGTGTGGAATTTTAATTGAAACAGTGCAACTGTATTTCCAAATTCTGTAAACGTTTCTATTTACTCGATCTTGTCGTCAACTCTGCTATCGGATCTTTTTGTAAGAATTATTATATTTCGACATTAGTGAAAAATTCAGTGAAACAAATCCTCAGTTTATTCGCTTTTATTACATTTCAGTGTAAATCGGGGGATCGAACAAATTGTATCGCGACAACAACCTGCGCGCGAGGAAGTAAATTGATTGAGTAAATTCACAGTCTCGGCGGCCATAAATTAAACAATTTCGAGTCCGTCGTCGCGACGTAGTTCAAGTGTTAAGCAGGCTACTTGGTATTGCGTCCCGGTGCTTTCTGCTCAAAGACAAATGGGGCTCTGTTCCTTTTTTTCTTCTTCTTCTTTTTCCGTGGACCGACGGCGCGAGGAAAATGGAACGCGGCGGACGGCCCCATAATGATTTCCCCCGTATCCTTCTCGGGGGGAACGTGACAAGGAGGGATGCGTTTTCCGTAGCGGGTTCGTCCCGATGCCCGCTTAGAAAGACGAATCGCGGTCGATTATTTTAGTTTCGGCTATGCGGGGCGTCCCGGGCGTCCCTGCAACGCGAGCAATTCCTTGAGAATCGATTCCGCATTGTCGTATCGCGAGGAGTTTGTTGCTCGTCCGGGGAAGGATCGCTTCGGAACGTGGCGCACGGATAGTTCCAATTCCGGTGTTCGTTTCGCCGTAAGGCTGCGAGCGGCCGAAACACTGTGTACACCCGTTCATTTTCCAAGCAACAATTAACGCCGCCGTTGCCTTAATATGCTCTGAGTAACGATCCGCTCGGAATCCGAAGTTGCCTCGACTCGACAAACCCCTGGTGCCATATTTCACGGGACGAAATTTCTCCAAACATTAGTTTAGAGCAATCTTTTGTCGCAGCGCTGGGCCATTTTTAATCTGTGTATTCTGCTATATTCAATGATATCGGAGTATATTCTAGTGTATTATGCTATATTCAATTATATCCAAATAGATTGTTGCGTATTTTGGATTCTCCTGCTAATTATTGTACTTTCTCGAATATCCTAGTGTATTCTGCTATATTCAATGATATTGGAGTATATTCTAGTGTATTATGCTATATTCAATTATATCCAAATAGATTGTTGCGTATTTTGGATTCTCCTGCTAATTATTGTACTTTCTAGAATATTCTAGTGTATTCTGCTATATTCAAGTATATTCTGCATTATTCTAATGTATTCTGATGTCTTTTAGACTGTGCAAGTATATGCAGGTATATTATAGTGTATTCTGCTATATTCTAATGTATTCTGTTATCTTTTATAATGTGCAAGTACATACTGATATATTCTAGTATATTCTGTTATCTTTTAGAATGTGCAAGTACATCCTGGTATATTCTACTGTATTCTGCTATATTCAAGTATATTCTGCTATATTCTAGTGTATTCTGTTATCTTTTATAATGTGCAAGTACATTCTGGTGTATTCTAGTGTATTCTGCCAATCCAAACCCATTTTTAATCCGTTCACAACTGAGTTCCCAAGAGTGTGTTATACTGGTATCCGAAATCGCTTTTCCACGAATAGGAATTTTTATTATCGTTTCTCCATATTTATTCGTTCTGCACGCTAACGATTACGATTTTTTGGGGGATACAGGTGATTCCATTTTGACGGAACCGGTTTTCCAAGCGGAAGCACCGAGTCCAACCATGAAGGGAACAGATTAGGTTCCCCTGGTGCCATATTTCACGAGACGAAATTCTCCAAATATTATTTTAGAGCAATCTTTCGCCCCAGAACTGGGCCATTTTTAATCCGTTCACAACTGAGTTCTCCAGAGTGTGTTTTACTGGTTTTTGGAGTCGATTTCCACGAATAGAAATTTTTATTATCGTTTCTCCATATTTATTCGTTCTGCGCGCGAACGACTATGGTTTTTTAGCGATACAGGTGGTTCCATTTCGACGGAACCGGTTTTCCAGGCGAAAGCAACTATTCGAACGATGAAGGGTCCAGATTAGGTTCGATCTGGCCGTCGATCGAATTTTCATCAGCCGCGGGTAGTTGAAAGAAAAGCCGGCCACTGGCCCAGCAATCTATCCCCCGCATCGAATCATCTATTAATGGAGTAGCGTGGTCTGGTAGATTTGATTCCGATAATGGAGCCGGCGCGTAGGCGTGCGGCTTGCATGCAATACTCCTGATTTTCCTAATGGAGGATAATTTAAGCAGCAATTAAGAGGTCGATCGAATACAGGCCGAACCGGACCTGCGACCGGAGATGCGTGCACGCCGTTGTACATACTTTCTCTGTCGCTCGCTATCGTCCTTCCATCCTTCTATCCTCTTTCAAAAGCCATTTTTTTTTCTCGTTCAGCCACACCTTCGAAGGTATCATTCGTCGTTCGGTGGAATTCTACGCGAAAAGGGCGTGGAAAATTCATCAGAAAAAAACTGAAACTGTTATTAGCGTACTGAGCTTGTTTAGAATGGTCCTCAATTTTTTCCAATTCTCCGAGGATCACGGGAGATATTTCGCTACAGTTTTCTTTCGATATAAGGCCACGGGAGCTTCGTTTTGTATCGGAATATAATTAGAAGTCCAATGCGTTTGGGATTCGTACGAAGAG
>CM052143.1:3857166-3883989 GCA_028454255.1 Halictus ligatus
TTTTTTCCAATTCTCCGAGGATCACGGGAGATATTTCGCTACAGTTTCCTTTCGATACAAGGCGACGGCTCGGGACCGGCTTTCGTCCTGTTTCCGACGAATTTTCTTATTTCGAAATGGGAAGCGTCGTCTTGTGTCGGAATATAATTAGAAGTCCAATGCGTTTGGGATTCGTACGAAGAGATGCAAGCATTAAATTCTTCAAAACGAAAATCAATGATGAACGAAGCATTTGTGATGGCGCCGTTGTAAATCTACTTGGATTGGTTGTACATAAATCCAACGAAGGAGCGGATCTTGTGCGGCAAAAGTTTCAAGTCCAAATTCAAACTTCAATTTCTAGAAAACAGAATTGGGCACTCAGAAATATCACATTCATTTTTATTAAATAAGACAGAAAATCTGCGATATATGTAAAGTAACAGTTAACAGTTAACTTCAATTTCTAGAAAACAGAATTGGGCACTCAGAAATATCACATTCATATTTGTCAAATAACACAGAAAATCTGCGATGTATGTAAAGTACCAGTTAACATAAATCACAATAATAATAGAATGCAAAAATATGAGAACGAAAGGAAAAATGCTAAGTTGCCTGGATCCTTACCCATTCTGTTAGGTTCTAACGAGTACATCGCCGGTCTTGCTCAGTATATCAAGGATACAAATGTATATATATATATATAAAATATTGCAAGCGAACGTACCGTGTTGCTAATGACCTTTGATGTCGAAGCAACGTTAAATAAATAAATAAAGAAAAATAAATCCAACGGATCGGATTGAAAGGTGCACGGATGAAAGTCTTCGACGGGTGGAGAAATGATGCATGAAGATAATCCCCCATTGGAGGAACCAATCGAAATAGCGTGTCCCGGGGGTAGACGCGTAAATGCATCCCCGTGTGACCAGGTTATGAAACCATCGGCGCTTAAATCACCGGGGAGGGAGAATCTTTGCAAAACGAAGGTCCGAGGCGCACCGAGCGAAACGGAATTTATTGCGACGCTCGATCGCAATCTTTATCGTCGTCCCGTCGAACTTTAAATCTCGGCTGTCTTTTAGGAATAACGCGATCCGATCGATCCACGGGATTTTCCCAGGGAAATTTGTGGCGCGATCTTCCCCATCCTCGATGGAGTTCGGAACGCTTTATGCACGGTCGTCGGTTTTTTTTTCCTCGAGGTGCAACAAATTTTCAATCGAATTTCCAATTCTTCCTTGTTCTCGATCCTCGTTAACGATCTCCAGCTTCGACGAGCAAACTTTTCGAGCTTATTTACGATACAATTTGGGGATGCTCTTTGAAAGTGACCCAGCAACTCTGGGGGTACCAATTACGGAATATTCTGAAGGAATTTTGCATCCCTTACGTTGTTTCTTATCGGTGAGGTACATTCTTGTGCGATAAAATGGCAACGCAGTTTAAATTCTTAAATAAAGTTATCGCGACTTGACTTTTTCTTAAATTCTTGTGGGGGAAAAAAAAACATAAAGTTTCGTCTTCGAATGTTCAATATTTTTCCTGTAGCTCCACAGTAATTGTGCCCCTTAGTCTGTGTGCGAGAACAAATGCTACAAATAATTCCCGTGCAATTTTATTGTTTGTCAAAGAATAATATTTTGTGATTTAATGGATCAAAGGGGAGCAGAGTCGGGGTAACTTTGAAGTACGTTAAGAAATGTTTCAAAGAACATAATAGAGAAAGGTTTTGTTGAGAATGAGCAGGTTAGGAGTTGACAGAGTCGGCAAGAAAAGGAGCGGCTCCTTTAGGAGTTGCTAAATCATCGCGAAACGGATAAATGGAACGTAATATCTCGGCCTCGTTCTTCCCCCGTGTCGCCGATGTAAAGAGGGTGGTTGCCGTTTTTCCGGGGACAATGTTCAATGATTCGTAAGTGATCGAGAGCCCGAGATTGCTGAATGCCGCGGTGACGTGTCGAATTACCCCGATAAATTCGATCCGTGACTTACGAGATCGCGGAACGGAGATGGACATTAACTTCTTCTTCTTCTTCTTCATACTTCCGAAAAGAATGTTGCTCAACGGCAATATTTCGATGAATTTTATGTACGAGAGCTGAGCGGAATAATAAAAAACTATCAATATGGAGAATAATAAAGAATATTAATAATAACGCTTCATTTGGCAGAAGAAGTCATTAAAATAACATTTCAAATTGAACCTGCATTATGTTTTATCCTTCATACTTCCGCGAAGAATGTTCCTCAACGGAGTCACATAGGTGCCGACAATATTTCGATGAATTTTCTGTACGAGAGTTGAGTATAATAATAAAAAATTATCAATATGGAGAATAATAAAGAATATTAATCATATATGATGCTTCGTTCGGCAGAAGAAGTCATTAAAATATCATTTCAAATTGAACCTGCAGCAGGTTTTATAATTGGATTTCATATTTTCGTGGCCGGAGCTTTTTTACGCATTCAACTTTATACGAAATTTTTATGTGTTTATTTCAGGCGAATTTTTTGTGCATTGATTTTTATACGAATTTCCGTGCATGCAATTTTATGCGAATTTGTTACGCATTTATGGTATTATTACATTTTTAAAACAGAAATGCGGTAATAGTTGGATCGCAGGTTTATGACGAAAATCAGGTGATATTTGACAGGTTAAAGAAGAATTCGAGGATGTCGAGATAGTGTTGTCGATTTGCTGAAATTTTTATTTCTTCGGAATTTGTTTGCTGTGCATAATGATCCGCAGTTCGATAACATTATTGACAGAATAAGAGACAGAATATTTTCATTATAATTTTTTAAGAAGTTGACGACTTTGGGATTGTATTTTTGGGGAGGATAATTGTAGAATCGGTTTCCAAAATCGCGTGGCTATTTCGACGAGGTGCGAGTGTTGCCGGCCGGCGCCTATCGTCTTCTACGCACAAGTGCCATAATTCATAATTGATGAGAGCCGGTCCCGTCCCGCCCCACGCGGCTCCCCTTTCACGCGCCGACGCGACGTCACGACGGCCGCTTTTGTTCGTTAATTTACCTGGTTTGTCTTTTCCTTGTTAGCTGGCCACTTGCTATTCCCCGCCGTAGCTTCTGTATCCCGTGTCTTGTCGCTTTGAAAGCTGCCAATTTTTAATTATAATTATCAGCAAATCAATTCGATAACGCGAATTTTCGATAGATACATAGACTGCGGATTTTCATGCGAAATAAAATATTTCCAAGTCCATTGTACGGGATGAAAATGTATTTCTTAGTTTAATCATTCACCACGTCGAAGATTAAATGTTTGCAACGGTATAAATGTCAAAATATTTCTCAAAAATTGTACATTCAGCGTTACAGAAACATATTTTGAACGGGTGAGAGAAGGACCATTCAAACAGCAAGCGAACAACGAGCGTAAGTTCTTGGCTTGAAATGGCTAAACGTTTTTGCACGATTTCTGGCGCAAACGTCTCCCAATCAATTTATTAATTTATCAATTCATTAATTCGCGATCGGAACCACTGGTACATCGTGACTAATTTGCCGGAAGTTTTGCATATCAACGAACGTGGAGTTAACTAAAAACAAGTGGAAGAAACTAAATTTTTCTTCCGTCTTGGAATATTTTCGTTTTACTGATACGAAACCGATCCGATTTCCGCGTATAATATCTAAATGTTCAGTGATCTGTTAAATACAATTTTGTAACGTAGCAAATACATCGCAATATTTTTTCTAATTTCTACGAAACGATGCCACAACAATTTTGTAGCGGTGCTTCAGACTCGCCACTCGAGCGGAAAGGGTTAATATTTCAGGAGATGCTAACGAGATACTCGGAAAATGTTTTTCTAATCGCCGCGTTCTCGGGCGTGCGTAAATCCATTTTCCGTTCATTTTTCATCGCCCCGGCGAGAAGGGATCGAACCAACAACAATCGAACCAACAATTCCTCGTTAAATAGTTCGGAGATAATTTGAAAAAAAATTCTCTGTCCGTAGTATTTTATTTTCTAGTGTCTCGGTATCGAGTTTCGTCGCTATTGTATTACCGCGAGCGAATAGGGGTGAAAAAGTGGTTGGAAAAACGGTTAAACGGTTTCGGCAAGTGGCGAATCGATCGAAACAGCGATCGGCGATCCGACAGGGCACAGCGCTATGCAATTGCGTCTCGGGCACATGCTCGAGCGATCCGGAACGTTCGATATGATCGATTCGAGAGGTCGTCGAGGTAGGAAACAGTCTTATAGGAACTCGGTCTGCTGGAAACTATCGACCGGAGGAATGGATAAACGTGTTTCCCTTATCGGGACCGGTGAACCGCGCTCAACTATTTCCTTCGTCGAAGTTTCGCCCGGTCCCGGCGAATTTCAATTAACACACAAAAATTCGATTCCGTCGTTCGAAAGCCTGCGATTTCTATTCTGATCAATATTTCGACGGGACGCTGGCCAACTTTCAACTCGAAACTCTTCCCGACCGAATCCGAACCGTGCAACGAGAAAGCGTTTGTGTCGGCTCATTTGGCCGATCGCCGCCGTCGAATCGTCACGGTTCTCGCCGAACGACGATTTTAGGCTTACGCAACAGAAAAATAATAATAGCTCGTCGCCGGCGAGTTCCCACGTGACGGGATTATTCAACCACCCGCGACCGCTCCGGGCTGCGGCAGGAACGTGATCGCAAACAATCCGGCCGGTACACGGAACGGTAACGGGAACGTGATTCAGAGGAAAAATCTTCATTCTATTCTCTTTCCCCTAAGTGTCCTGTAATTTCCGTCCTCGGTTCGGCGTCTTAAGGAACGGCCCCGAGGGTGGGATTCACCGGACCATTTTGTATCGCAATTCTCCGTACCTCTTCTTCTCCCATTGTCGTCGTATTTGTGATAGATGCTCAATTTACAGCAGCGAGTTTTGCATCAGTTTATAATGGATGTCGGATCGGTTGGAATTTTCTCTGCTATTTTCCTCCGAGCCTTTGTCGACGGACTTTGTCTTCGTGGAAAATAAAATTTTGTGCGATACCGTCCACTTTGATTTTATATATATTTTACATTGCCGTTACTAAAACTGCTACCGAATAATAATCGAATGAAATTTCGTTAATGGTACTGCAGTAAAAATAGCACCAAATTTATACGAGTGCCGTTTTCGAAAAGAGGAGCAAGCACGTCAAGAATAACTCTCTTGTTCAGAATAGTCCACAATTTGGTACAATTTTCCGAGCCACTCCGATATTTCGCTACAGGTTTCCTCCGATATAAGGCGACAGCTCGGGATCGGCCGTATTTCGGACGGATTTTCTTATTTCGAAATGGAAAATGTTTAAGATTTGTATGAAGGGGTGAAAGCATTAAATTCTTTGAAAGGGAAATACAGCAGCAAGTCTCCCCCAAGATTTTGCATTAGTTTAGAATAGATGTAAAGACTTTGTCTTTGTGGAAAATAAAATTTTGTGCGATACCGTCCACTTTGATTTTATGTATATTTTACATTACCGTTACTAAAACTGCTAGTAAATAATAAATGAATGAAACCTCCTTAATGGGACTGCAGTAAAAATAGCACAAGATTTATACGAGTGCCGTTTTCGAAAAGAGGAGCAAGCACGTTAAGAATAACTCTCTTGTTCAGAATAATCCACAATTTTGTACAATTTTCCGAGCCACTCCGATATTTCGCTACAGGTTTCCTCCGATATAAGGCGACAGCTCGGGACCGGCCGTATTTCGGACGGATTTTCTTATTTCGAACTGGAAAATGTTTAAGATTTGTATGACGGGGTGAAAGGATTGAATTCTTCGAAAGGGAAATACAACAGCAACTCTCCCCCAAGATTTTGCATTAGTTTAGAATAGATGTAAAGACTTTGTCTTCGTGGAAAATAAAATTTTGTGCGATACCGTCCACTTTGATTTTATATATATTTTACATTGCCGTTACTAAAACTGCTACTGAATAATAAATGAATGAAATCTCCTTAATGGCACTGCAGTAAAAATAGCACAAGATTTATACGGGTGCCGTTTTCGAAAAGAGGAGCAAGCACGTCAAGAATAACTCTCTTGTTCAGAATAGTCCACAATTTTGTACAATTTTCCGAGCCACTCCGATATTTCGCTACAGGTTTCCTCCGATATAAGGCGACAGCTCGGGACCGGCCATATTTCGGATGGATTTTCTTATTTCGAAATGGAAAGTGTTTAAGATTTGTATGAAGGGGTGAAAGGATTGAATTCTTTGAAAGGGAAATACAGCAGCAAGTATCCCCCAAGATTTTGCATTAGTTTAGAATAGATGTAAAGACTTTGTCTTTGTGGAAAATAAAATTTTGTGTGATACCGTTCACTTTGTATTTCATAAATATTTTACATTGCCGTTACTAAAGCTGCTACTAAATAAAAATCGAATGATTAATGGCACTGCACTAAAAAGAGCAGAAAATTTATACGAGTGCTTTTTTGGAAAAGAGGACGAAGCACGTCAAGAATAATTCTCTCTTGTTCAGAATAGTCCACAATTTTGTACAATTTTCCGAGGTTCGTGGGACTCCATTTCTCACCACTCCGATATTTCGCTACAGTTTTCCTCCGATATAAGGCTCGGGACCGGCTTCCGTCGTATTTCGGACGGATTTTCTTCCTTCGAAATGGAAAGTGTTTAATATTGTATGAAGAGGTGAAACGATTGAATTCTTCGAAAAATAAATACAGTACCAACTCTCCTCCAAGATTTTACATCAGTTTATAATAGATGTAAAGACTTTGTCTTCATGGAAAATAAAATTTTGAGTTTTACCATTCACTTTAATTTCACATATATTTTACATTGCCGTTACTAAAGCTGCTACTAAATGAAAATCGAATGATCAATGGCACTGCACTAAAAAGAGCAGAAAATTTATACGGGTGCCGTTTTCGAAAAGAGGAGCAACCACGTCAAGAATAATTCTCTTGTATTTTCCTGGAGAACCGTCCTTGAACGGGGACCGGAAAAATCATACGCAATCACGATGGTGTTACAGAAACGAGAATGTGAATGGGCGAAAAATGACCCGAAAGTGGTTAGCACTGTTGAAAGAGTAAATAGAACTTCATCTAGGACGATCTGCGGCAGAGCGGAGACGTGAAATAACGCGAAGAATTTACACAAGCAGCCTGTAACACGTACTATCGCTCACACGAGCCCCGAACGAACGCAAAAATACATAGTGGCGGCGGAATAAGAACACGCTCGCTTCGCACAGAGCTCGACTTCCACGGTTCTATGGTTCCGCGGGGAGAAATGCGATTTCTCCGTGAAAGGGTACTACGGGAACGCAGAAAAATGCGGTTGTACTAATTCTGAATAATACCGCGGAAGCGAACGGCGAAGATTGCACTCTGCGCGTAATACACCGAGCACATCAAACTTTTCTTTCCCGCAGAAATCGTGTAAAGAATGTCGCGAAATAACACGATCCAAAATGAAAAATTGCTAAACCTCCGAATTTCCGAGGCTCGAGAAATCGTCGATATTTAAACAGCGTAAATAAAGAGTTGGCTGTACTGGGTCAGAATTTCCAAAAGTTCCGAATTGTTTTCGTAGAATTCACGCAACAATTTTGTCGTCGGCGATCCGACTTGCGGTTCTTCTCTTTTCCCTCCCCGAAATACACAATGACAAATCAAATCCCCGACTTCTAGAAAATGCTGTCTGGCACGAATCGGAACGAGAGAGACGGAGCAGTTCCATTTTGCAAGGGAATTGCGGCAACCGGGGAAAAATTTGTAAGAGGATTACGGAATGGATTTATTCCTTCGCCGGTTCGTTTCCGTGGCAGTGTCTTCGTTTCTGAGGCGAGGTCGCCTTCCCCAAGGTCGGTGACCTAACGCCCAGCTCTTTTTAACCTGCGTGTGCAACGGCCTAACAAATTGTACGAAATCATTCAGACACGGATAACACCCCTATACGGTTCGAGGGATGAAGTTTCGCTGTATCCTAAGAACCATGCTCGGCCAGGCCCGCATCCTAAGCTCCGGGCACAAATTAGTCCATCCCCCAGTTAACAAACTACCAAAGTCCCGTGGATTAGGCTGCCGCGAGTAGGTGTGCGGAAATTGTAGGCGAAATTGTAGGAAACGCGGCAATTTTTTCGCGGGAGGCTGATTTACCGCGCCCAATGATCCACGTGTCGTAGATCCTGGTGTCGGGAGTTGGCGTAATTCGAAAATGTCACGGGAGCAGAGCGGAGCAGAGCGGAGCAGAGCGGCGCAACGCAGCCCACGCGTACGCGCTCTGACCCCGTGACATAACCCCAGACATCATACGGCGTGTTTAATAAATTACCGTCTAACGGGACAAAAAAAAGCACACACACACACACACACACAGGAAGGAAAGAACACAGGACGCCGGCTGGTTCGCAGCCGAGTCATTAGTTACCGCCCACGCAATAGTTCGCGTATATCGCGCGAACACCCCCGTGCGAAGGGAGAAATTAAAATGAAATCGATTTACAGGAAACTGCGACCGCGTCCCCGGTGACTTATGGCTGCGAAATGTTAGCCGGCCGTGAACCCGGTCACCGCCCACCGTGGATTTTACCAGCGACCATGGTGTCCCATTCGATTAGGCTCCGACAAGTACCGAGCCTCGATTTCCGAATAATCTTCACGTTTCACTCTTTTATGTTACACCTTTTATGTTATGTATTTCACCCGTCTTACTATTCGCATTGCGAACAAGCTCTATCTCAAAATAAATTTCTGAAACGTTATGAACGGTCTAATTTCATTCGCGAAAGAATTGGAAACGTTCTTGAAATTGAATCTTGTAAATATCGTTTTTATTTTCGGTTGTTACAAATCGGCCAGCACAAAGGTACAACGCTTTCGCTCGTCACTAAAAGGATTGAATTGTCACAACCTCGGGAGAAAGGATCGTAGAACCATAAATTTCAATTCATCTCGAAGCTCGAAACCTCCACTTTCTTTTTGTCCTAGAAAATTCACACGTGTTTTTTTCTTTGTTGAAAGATTTTGTCGAGAGAGAAGCGAAGTTTTCTGGAAAACGCTGAAACGAATTGAAGCGTGGATGAAAACGTTGGGAAGTGTTTTTCATGGATGAAAATCACCGTGGATTTGAAGATCGAGGCTTCCCCGTTGCGATGACTCTCTGGAAATTGATGATTTTCTTTTTTGTTTACCGTTTCATTGAGCTTTCTAACATGCGAGACGGTTCGTGCGAGTAGTCGATGTCAATAACGCGAGAGACTCGGGAGACATCCGAGGGTGAAAAAAGCAAAAGATCTGGAGCGATATGCGCGTAAACATTCTTGATCGACGCGGGGGGGACCGATTGGAAATTCCGCGTAGGTAAATTTCCCTCTTTCCCCTAATTTACGAGGCCGTTGACGTTCTCGAGCCACCGAGAAGGGAAGAGTTTACAGAACGTGTCTTTTGATCTTCCCCCCCGTTGCCTCGCGCGGCGTCGTGCCGTGAGCCGAGCGTCCACCGAAGGGCTCCGTCTATTTCCTCTCCAATTTCCGTTTCCTTGTTTGCCGTCCCCGTTCGATAAATATTTTACGTGTCGTCGATACGGGGGCCAAGCGTATCCGCGTCGATTGACTTCAGCGTTCCGACGGAAAGAGCCTGCTGAACAAAGAAATGCCCCGGGTTCGGAGACTTCCAGCTTCTAGCTCTCTCTCTCTCTCTCTCTTTCTTTCTCTCTCGGTCCTGATTTTTCACCTCGTGAAACAATGGATCGTGACTTTGATGGCAAGAAACTCCACTGTACCGACGTAAATCGAGAAACGAGGACGAAACGAAGCGTTCCAAACGACGATCTGAACCCTCCTCGGGCTCAACCAGTTGTTTATATCTAGACAAAATTTTCACCTTTTGAATTCTTTCGAGGGGAAAGGTCCTTCTTTTTCCGAATTTGATCCTTACAATTTTTAATAAACAGTGTTAAGGTGAGGAACAAGTGTCCCAGAATTTTTCCAGATTTTTTAAAAGCCGAAAACAAAAGATGAATGTGACCGTGGGGGCTTGAGGAGTCGCACCGGCATGCAAGTTTAAAATTATTGATAATATTAAAATTTCCTTTCATTAACTAACTTCTCGCCGTCGAACGACTCCGGAATTCAGACGTTTCCTCTCTCCTAGAATATTTTAATGTACGCAAAGATATTTAGCAACGTAGGTACTGTGCTGAATTATAGCATTGTCGTTTTTAGCGGTGCCTCAGAGGACACAGTGGGGTGCAGAGAATTAAACAAAATGAAAATATGTATCTTCGTGAAATAAATGATCAAGGAGATAACCGTGCGTGGAACTGTTTTGTAAGGAAGGTATGAGACTTGACGCTGGAACTACCGAGTAATAAATACACCTGATGAATATTGCCTGATGAATATTGATGAATATTGTGAAATAAATGATAAAGGAGATAACCGTGCGTGGAACTGTTTTGTAAGGAACGTATGAGACTTGACGCTGGAAGTACCGAGTAATAAATACACCTGATAAATATTGCTTTGTAATCATGGCAAGACCACATCTATTGAAACCTAATACCATTTTTATACTAACATATGTTTCAATGAAAAAGTTCATTCGAAAAATTCCGATGAAAACATTTTTATAATTTCAGTAATTGTGAAAGACAAAATTAGGAACCCGTCATTTTGACTAGTGTTCTAGTGTTAAAGGTGTATTCTAAATGTGACTAAATATTGCTAAACAGTGGTCAACATTATTTCTCTTTAAATCAAATGGAAATTAAATCAGATGGAAACGAATTGAAAAGACGGGTATGACAGTTAAAGATCTGTGCTATCGTCTGAAATTTTCCTGCAGGCTCGCGGGAAGATTGTTTAGCGTTTAACAATTGCCAGGGGCTCGTAGATCAGCAGAAAGTGAACGGAGCATCGCGAGAGCCGCTCGCAGCGTCATCTCCGATTAATAACGACGATAAAAACCCATTGTTCCCGTGGGGGGTTCGTGACTCTCTATTGAAAACCGGAGTCATCGTCGTACAATGATTTTCTATTTTCGTCCGTGGGGGGTAGGAACGTGGAATGGGGGTTGGCGGTGGATGGGGGGGGGGAAACGGTCGAGTCTCTTCGGGCCACTTCGACCAGGCCGAAGGACACTGGAGTACTACTTCCGTAGGCAGTTTCTTAAAGAGGGAGACTAATTGGTTATAAAATGGCCACCCACGACTTGGCCTTGCAAACGTCATGCGCTGAGCACCCTCGATTCCCAACCCCTTCGTACGATAAAAACCGAACGAACTCTCGTGCCTCGCTCCGGAAACACCTGAATTAGGCTCCCTAACACCGTCGTCTAATTAATGGCACTTCGATCTTTCCTTCGTTATCGATGTCGAGGAATTTTTCATCCCTTACATTTACGTTCATTATCTTTGACGAGAAATATTTCTTGTTTCGAAACGGTCGGTGAGTACATTTTTGCGTGACAAAATGGTAACGCGGTTTAAATTCTTAAATGAAGTTATTTCGACTTGACTTTTTCTGAAATTCTTGTGGGGGAAGAAAAACATAAAGTTCCGTCTTCGGTTCGACGTTTGCCAAGATTATCGCGAGTAAAAGACGACGGATAAGGTTCGGTCCAGTCGTCCACGATCGAAATGGACGAACAGAGAGAGAGAGAGAGAGAGAGAGAGAGAGAGAGAGAGAGAGAGAATGCAAGGGTCGCCTGAGCTTAAAGAAGCGAACCCCCTCGGAGGAATTGAATTTTTCGATTTAATCAGATCTCTTAACCTTCTTTCAGATTCCTGACCGCTCGTCGAAAAAAAAGAAAAACCGTGAACCATTTCGCCCGATCGTCCAAGGATTATCGTGTCCTGTCATCCCAGGAATCCGATTTTAATGAAAGCTTTTCACGGTAAGTCCCTTCGCGGGGTACCAATTTGTTGGTATCGATTGATGAACTCTCTCCAGCCAATAATCGACCGTAAGGTGTTCAGCTGTTCTCTCAGTGACCTAATCCAAATCCTTTTTGGATCTATCGATCACAGCTTTGTTCTAATGGTAAGTTAACTGCAAAGAGTTCGAGAGTGAACTCTTGAACTCTCGGCGAATGAAAGTTACCATGCAAATAGTGCGTCTTCTCTGTCGTCCATTAATTTTTGATTTTTATCCAAACAGAAGAGATTTTTTATTAACGGGATTTTTCTAAAATAACAATTGTCTGTATCAATTGCAAAATTTGTATTTAACTTTGTACGTAATTATAATGATTACCGTGTTACATTACACGTGACGATATTATTTTAGGTTTCATGAGAAATTGATTAACGCTAGAATAGATGCGGCTGGCAATGGGATTGAATAATTGTATAGTGATTGATACACTAGTTCGCGAACTATTCATGGAACAGAAATCCTTATTTGGGAAGAAAAGCCTCGCTTAATGAGCTTCCTCGTCGTATAACGCGATTGCGGTTGCATTAAAAGTGCAGTTGATTCGACGCCGCTTCATCAATGCCTGACTCGTATCACTTATATCCTGGCGTAATTGGCAGCGGATAGAATTGCACCGCGTATTATGTAAAACAACTCGCGTTGCTAATGCGTTGATTCGTTCGTTATCGCCGGACAATGACGGTAAATCAACTGGCAATCTAGAATGCTCCGTACACCGCGTTGAATTCAAACGAATTTGGAAAACTGTGACATCAAACGTGTTAATCAATTTTTCTGCATTATCTCGATTTCTGGCAACACAATAGTCATTCTAATAACGCCACAATCAAAAATATTTTTCGCTATTTTCACAGAATACTAGGCTTTAAAGTTCTTCGATATATTAATAGAATTTACATCAAATTTCTTTGATATAGTAATCATTTATTATTAACCTGAACGTGGTACGTCAAGTTCGATTTTAAAGAAAGGAATGAAAGTTGAACGTCTCGCATTATTTATCTAAGTAATTTCGAAATTTAAATGGCGGCGTAGGGCAACTTCGGAGAAGCCAAATAAATGTTTAATTAAATAATTATTCAAAGGAAACATGGGACGAACAAAATTTTTCTTGGGATCTTCCCTAATCGTTTCGTCCTAATGGAACAATATTTTTTACTTATTGGCGGGGGTATTACGACAGAAAATATTGGTAATATATTTAAGAAGTGGGTCGATGTAAAAGGAAAGTTACACACTTGAACAAAAATCGTTAAACTGTCGAACTTCCGCTCGCATTATCCTCTCGAATCGAAGAATAATATGGACAGACAAGATCCTAAATAACATCCTGAAACTTCTCCCCTCGTTTTCTTTTTTTTTCTTTTCGTTTTATTCCTTCCCTCGACTTACAAAATCGTCAAGAGAGACCCACAACATATTCTTCTTCCCGCTGTGCCATTAGATTTAATTAATGTAATCACCCGCCGAGCGGAAATTAATTATATTAACGGTTGATTAAATTGATCACGGCCCGGCCGTATGGCGGGACACCCGTACTGTATTTTCCCGCTCCTTAAGTCGATTAAGAAATTAAGGAAGCTACCAAATTGTTATAGCAATCGGAAATCAGAGACATAAATAAAAATTTGTTATATTTTCCAAATTTCGTAAATTCGTTGTATTTGGATATTGTATAATTAAATTTCGTAGAATTAATACGTTCAAAAATTGGTCACATATTTAAACATTTTTTAGTATTATTGCAATGTCCGTTGTTTCCTTGAGCTTAAGTAGACACGTCTGTCATTGATCAGACACTCGGGTTAGATTTCTTAGCGCCACTCTTTCTGAAAATCGCGTCCGTACCTTTTTATTAATATAACGTTTGCTTTTCTCTATCTGCCGATCTCTATACAATTATCGTCTATACTGAACGAGACGGTACAATTAAAAATTGATTGTTAATTCGGATCCGTCCGTTTCGTATAGAAAAATCATTTCTCAAAGCTGCAGCATCGGTACAGCGGGCACAAATATTTACATCGAAATTCACAGTTGGAATCATTTTCGAGCTCGGGGCGCTCTTCCAGCGGGGAGTAGAGGATCTCGAGGAATGCATCTCCAGGGATTATGAAATATTATTCGAAAGGATACGGACTGAATTCGTCTGATCTTCCCGGGAGATTAAAGTTTCCCCGGACTGTATCGGAAATATTTCCCATCCCGTTTCCCGTATGTAAAAGTATACACACTGTGCAGCCATTTTCTCAAAGCAATTTCTTTGAACAATTCAACCCTCTAACGTCCTCTCGAACAAATTAATCTCCAGAAAATGTCGATGGTCGCCTCAATACTTGGAACAAACAATCCATTGTTCTTCCTTCGTTCTCCACTTAATCGAAAGTTATTCTACAGCTTCTACCTTCATCCCCCTAAATTGCCTTTTTCAATCCTGCACTCTTATTTTTGTGAACGAGCAGAAAACGCGAAAATGGCGTCCGTTTCCAACAATTTTGCTATATATAAAAGTCTACGAATCTGTAAAAGTACAGTTATTCTTGAGTGTTTGTTAACAACGCAGGACGCCCTCGATATTTTCACTCCGAATTGAAAGCGTCTTTTCAATATTTCCGAAATTGTTGCTCCCGTGGAAAGTTTCGGCAGTTTCGCGGCCGGCTCGTCCGGTTTGCAACAAGTTCCGAGAGCAGGTGGTTCCTCGCGATTCCTCGAAGATCAGCGGGATCCTCGCTCGCGCAACAATTTGCGGATTGTTCGCGTTTCGAACGACGGCCTGCAATTCAATTAACCCAATTGACTCGAGATAGCCGGTACGTGGTCCTAACACGGGGGACGTCGCTCGAATGTCAATATTTGTCAATGGCCGAACGGTAATAGGCGCCTAGTGATTGCACCGTGCGTGCGCCGCCGTCAAGCTCGAACTCGCGCGCGGATAACCGAGGAAAAATGTCGACAAGCCGCGTCCTTTGAATATCGCTCTGAAACCGGCTACCAACTGCGCGAGGTTAAACCGCGCGGGTTATACTAAACAAATACACGGCAACGGCGGTCGCTCGCTCGAATTAGTATGCGTCTCCGCATGTTGTCCGTCAGAAATGGATTGGTATTAACAGTTTCGTGATACTAATTATTGAACTGCGGACTTCCAGTGCGTACCAACATGGCGGCGCGCCCGGATCGGAAAAATAAGCGACGTTTAGCCCAAAAACGAACTTTCTCGTATCGATATCTAATCAACGAACATTATTTAAGTGTAAACGTCCATGGACCTCGAAAATGAAAAAATTAGTAGATTTTAATCAATATTACGGTTGTAATAAACATTGATACTTGGACGTTTTAAGAACAGCAAAAATTGTTTCTCTTTAATGAGATATCCTGACGCTCCTATTTAATATTTTCTCTCGATTGTTTTTTTAAATTGAAGAGTAAACTTTTGCGATGAAAAGACTTGTTTTTTAATAGCAATTCATGCACGTGTTCTGTTAAAGAAATAATGTTGAATATAGTAGGAAAAATTTGCGAGATTTTCTACATTAATAGAGCATATTTTTTTAATTCCAAAAATTGTTTCTCTTTAATGAGATATCCTGACGCTCCTATTTAATATTTTCTCTCGATTTTGTTTTTTTTAAATTGAAGAGCAGACTTTTGCGATGAAAAGACTTGTTTTTTAATAGCAATTCATGCACGTGTTCTGTTAAAGAAATAATGTTGAATATAGTAGGAAAAATTTGCGAGATTTACTACATTAATAGAGCATATTTTTTTAATTTCACGGAATTCCGGTTTAAAACCAATTACAATATTTACAGTACATTTTCTTTTATATAATCACACAAGAATTAGTTCCCCCCTCGTCCCACTTCACAAATTGTTGATATCTAATGTTGCCAATGTTCAGTCCGTCCATATATAGTTTTATGTATACTCCTGTGTAGCTGCGGTTCGAATCTTCAAAAACGCTGAAACGCACGCGCAACTCTTTCGAACTAGTGATCTCCTAGGATTGAAACTTGGATTTTCGGCATTTGCTCGCCAAAAGCTACAGGATTACATGAAAATGGCTGGAAAATGTCTGCTTTCCCGAGGCAAAGTTTCACCCTTCGCACTCGAAGCTATTTCAACTCCGAAACGAAACATTTTTTCCAACCTAGAATATTTCCCTTCCACATACTTGTTTTTCGTGTTGCACATACGAAAATTGTGCGATTTCCTCGTACGATACTGAAGTGTTTAGCAATTTATCAAATACAAACATCGTCGTTCGCAATTTAATAATGTAGAAAGTATTTTGAATAATGATACAGTAATTTCTAGTAGCGTCTTACAGTCGCCATTCGAGTGCTAAGTGTTAACCATCATTTTCAATCGTTCTAAATCTCTTTCGAGAGCAGGGTTCGTCTGGGAGGAGCGTGTTAGAGATAACTGTTGAAGTGTGGATCGTACCAGTTCCGCCGTAAAGATTACTATTTCCTCGGTTGAATCATCGTGCGCGGAAATCGAGCGTGAAAAATAGAAAAGTTCTGGTACAGGCGGAAGAAGGTCGCGACAGGTGTGTGCGTGTGTATATATATATATATATGTATGTGCTCCTGACCTTTACGTAATTTCCGGCGAAGTTTCGCATTTTCCGAGCGATTATCTGTTTCTTTCATTCGGCACTTAGCGCTTTTCTTCGCGACGTGAGCGTATCGAAAGCGCTAAAGGAACATTTTCGAATGTAGAAAGAGAGACGGACGGAAAGCAAGGAAAAGAGAGACAGAGAGAGAGAGTGAGAGAGAGGGAGAAATCGAGGACCCTTTGCTCCTAGTTCGGCGCGGATTCAACTTCGGTTAATCGAATTACAACGGCTCCGTCGCGGCTTCATTCCGGAATCATTGTTACGCCGAGTTTAGTTTTCCGGATTGCTGTCCTGAAATCGGAATCGAGTTTCTCCCCCCGCCGACTGGTAAACTGTTCGAGCCGGCGGCGTTACTGCCACACGGCCGCGTAATAATACGCGCTCGATGGTAAATATTATTCTTTGGTAATCTTCTGCCCGCGAACCGAACTTCGGAGCGTCGCATTAGGCGAGCATTGTGCCCGCTGAGGCGCGAGAGAGACTTCTGTCGCCTCGGTTCGGTTAGGCTTGCGATTCTTCACTTTGACTTTGTGCTCGTCCTTTTCCAACACAATTCCGACTGTTCTGGTTAATTCGTGTATTCGACAAATTCGTAGAAATTTTGAATATCAACCGTTCAGAGATTTCATTCGTCGGAGACGCGTCGTGTTGAATCGACGAACAATTGAGAAGCTCAAAAACTACTAGAGAAGCGTATTCTACTTCACACACATTTTCTACACGTTCTCTACAAAGGATAAATTCTCGCTTTACAATAATACAAAAGCGTTTTCCGTGGTGTTTGCTGTTGGATTTTTCATATCTAATTGTACATACAGTAGCTCACGAAAGTATTCGAACGCTTCCAATCTACATCGTTAACAAATAAAATACACTCGTTAGGTTTAAGTTTTCAAAATAAGACTGTAAGTAAAGACACATAGGAGTCTTGAGAATGTATAAGTAAAATCACAAAAAAATCTGACAACACATACAGGATTCACAGGGCATTGAGTATAAACATACCGTTTACGGACGTCACAAAAGTATTCGAACGCGTAGACAAGAAGCGTATTTCTAAAATTATTTGCAACAATCCCCACAAGTTTTGGTGCAGATGTGCTTGGATTTTTCTTAATTTCACGTATAATCATTTTCTCCTCTCTGGACATTTTTTCCTCTTTGGACGTCCTGTACGCTTCTTGTTTATAATATTACCTTCAGTTTTCGACTTTCTTACTATATAATGTATCGTAGATTTACTTCGATTTAATAATTTGGCAATTTCAAGATAAGATTTATTTTCATTATGCAACTACAATATTAATTCACGTTCACATTTACTGGTTTCTGATTTTTTCGTGCTCATGATTAGAATAACTATGAAAGATTATACTCTACGAAATCTGTATGAACCACACGATGTCTCGGAATCGACTAAAGTGTAATGTTTACATTTCAATCACTAGAAATACGCTTCTTGTCTACGCGTTCGAATACTTTTGTGACATCCGAAAACGGTATATTTATACTCAATGCCTTGTGAATCCCGTATGTGCTGTCAGATTTTTTTGTAATTTTACTTACACATTCTCAAGACTCCTATGTGTCTTTACTTACAGTCTTATTTTGAAAACTTAAACCTAACGAGTGTATTTTATTTGTTAACGATGTAGATTGGAAGCGTTCGAATACTTTCGTGAGCTACTGTATAAGCAAAAATGATCTTTGCGTTGAGAAACGCTTTAGAGTGCCAGGAACGCGGAGCCTGAATATTACTCTTATCAATGGGTCTCCGGCAGTGCCCCGACTCTTAAGGGTCGGGGGGTGTCATAAACACATTTCAGGCCCAGGCATTTTCTTTCGTTCCTGGCCTCAAACCTAAGCAACGGTTTTCCGTTGCACATTTTTCGTTAGTCTCGTCCAGAGTATCGAGGTGTCAGGAGCTAAAGGAGTCCTTCCGAATCTCTTTAAATAAATCAGTTTTCTTATTAAATCAACCGAGTGTTTATCATAATAAACCCCATATCCCAATATTTGCTAAATATAGTAAACGGAACTAAATTCGTACGACCACGTCGTTCGCAAACGTACTGTAAATTAATTTTTAAAAATTCAGATAAACATGTTCCCTCCGATGCCGAATAATCGCAATGAACGTAGCGGTCAAGGCGTTGACAAAATGGCGGAAGGCGGCGTGTGCAGTCGGAGAACAGGAAATTATTTATCGTTGAATAAAATTCGTTGCTCGGCTTTTCAGGTAGGCGAATAACTCGTCTTTCGCCATGAATATCCCCGGAGTGGCAATCACGTGGGAGCGGGGCACAGAAACTCGCTAAAACGATTACGCGTTTGGAAAAAGCGTGGCGTGGCCTGCGCCGGGGTCCTGGCGGCGTCGCGAATGAATAATTCGCCTCATTACACGGGGATGAATGAGAAATCGGTGTCACGACAATCGATAATTAAGCCGGTCTCACTCTCCCTCTTTCTCTCTCTCTCTCTCTCTCTCTCTCTCTCTCTCTCTCTCTCTCTCTCCTGCTCCGTTTGCCGGTGATTGTCGACGCCGGTGTCGCGAGAGCGAGAAAGCCGGTCCAAAAGAGAGAGAGGGAGAGAGAGAGGGAGGGAGGGGGGAGAACGACGCGGCTGCTGAATGTCAATGAGGCTTATTAAAGTCAATACCGTGAGCACGGATTGCACTCGGCGTGCTCGAGCATTACGCGGGACACGTGTATCGAATCGGGCCTCGTAGAATTATCGTTTTCCCCACATCCTGATATATTCTATCGATTCAAATTGATCCTGAGATCGACTTCGCTACTTCGTACATTTTGCTCCTGTTATGGGACCAGTTAAGACAACTTTTTGGTAATTGTAGTGCGTGGTTGAATTATTTAAATTGACGAATTTGTGTTTCTAACAGAAATTTTTATGTAGACTTCTAGGTACATTCGTTCATCTCTTGCTGTACATAATGCTGTACATAATTATACTTGCTTATTTTTCATTATTTTTGTGTGAATCTTCGACCATTACGTTCCTGACGTTTCCGTGGTTAAAATGAGTCCAAACACGACGTGATTCGGATCGTATTTGTTTGTTTAATCCACGATACAGTAGAACCTCGATTATCCGAACAAGAAGAAGGCGAATGTTCGCAGAATTCTCGTTTGCCCAATGCCGTAATATTTTTATCGATCAAAAGTTCGTTTAAATAGATCGGGGTTTTTCTAAAAAAAAGAAACGCGTCATTAGTTAAATATTTTTCAACACATTTGCGAACATTGTAAGGCTCGTATTCAGAAGTTTTCCCCAATAGCTTCTAGTAATCGTCGCGACCTAATGGGCTCAAAGAACGGTCCACTAAATCCAGACGTTATGATTGCAATGATTATGTAATTGCGTTGAGTAGGAGCCATAACTTCGTGCGGATGTTTGCAAAGTCGTTTGATTGCTATTATTAGCGAAGATAACTGACTTCGAGAATAACATGTTTTGTGTGTATGTGTCTGTGTGTGTGTGCCGTTGAGGCTAACTTCTGAAAACAGATTTCGTTGCAAGCAAGAACTAGGACGGGGCCGGATGTTTATTGGCATTGTGATAAACAGTTTGAGAGTAAGTTCGATAACATTTTCGTTTCGGATCCGGTAGAATTCTGGAACCTTGAATTTTAACTTTCAAATATTTCGATAGTTTAAACACGATTAGGGGGCTACGGGGACGGACACGATGAATCACGGTAGAGGGATCCATGTGCAAACGGATCGCGTCGATTTCGCGTCACGCTCGGATCGCCGGATCGCTAATATTTCGCAACGGTTCGGGTCGGGCCGGGCTATTCTATTATCCCCCCGGAACACAGATTTTCGTCGAGCGTTGACGCGGCAACAAATTCCTCGGATTCCCCGGTAAACCCCGGCCTCCGTTTAATCGGATACGAGCGCCATTACGCCTCGTTATCCGTCGGGCCGGCATAATGCGGCCTGGGTTCCGCGCGCACAAAAGATCCCGGCCACGTGTAACTATTAACGGTGTATCGCGCGATAAACGGTAACGAAGTCAACGATCCTGATCGCCCCGGCTAATTACCGTTACCATACGCTTTTTACCCTCTACGTCGTCATCATCGCACCCTCCATTTCCCTTCGTTCGTCCTCCGTCTCCCTCGGTGACGATCCCTTTGCGCACTATCATATTCGACATGTTACAATTCGGTCAAATATTCATGCAAATTTGTACATTTTCTACGTGTGTCTAAATATGTGCTGTTTATTGCTGTGTTTAAATATGTGCTATTCCATTTTGTGTCTAAATACGTGTTCTTTATTGCTGTGTATAAATATGTGCTCTTCCATTTTGTGTCTAAATATGTGCTCTCCATTTTGTGTCTAAATATGTGCTCTCCATTTTGTGTCTAAATATGTGCTCTTCCATTTTGTGTCTAAATACGTGTTCGTTATTGTCGTGTATAAATATGTGCTCTTCCATTTTGTGTCTAAATATGTGCTCTTCCATTTTGTGTCTAAATATGCGCTCTTCCATTTTGTGTCTAAATACGTGTTCTCTATTGTTGTGTATAAATATGTGCTCGTCCATTTTGTGTCTAAATATATGCTGTTTATTGCTGTGTCTAAATATGTGCTCTTCCATTTTGTGTCTAAATGTATGCTCTTTATTGCTGTGTCTAAATATGTGCCCTTCCATTTTGTGTCTAAATTGTGCTCTTCATTGCTGTGTTTAAATATGTGCTCTCCATTTTGTGTCTAAATATGTGCTCTTCCATTTTGTGTCTGAATATGTGCTCTTCCATTTTGTGTCTGAATATGTGCTCTCCATTTTGTGTCTGAATATGTGCTCTTCCATTTTGTGTCTAAATACGTGTTTTTTATTGTTGTGTATAAATATGTGCTCTTCCATTTTGTGTCTACATATGTGCTCTTCCATTTTGTATCTAAATATGTGCTCTTCCATTTTGTGTCTAAATATGCGCTCTTCCATTTTGTGTCTAAATACGCGTTCTTTATTGTTGTGTATAAATATGTGCTCGTCCATTTTGTGTCTAAATATATGCTGTTTATTGCTGTGTCTAAATATGTGCTCTTCCATTTTGTGTCTAAATGTATGCTGTTTATTGCTGTGTCTAAATATGTGCCCTTCCATTTTGTGTCTAAATTGTGCTCTTTATTGCTGTGTCTAAATATGTGCTCTTCCAGTTTGTGTCTAAATTACGCTGTTTATTGCCGCGTCTAAAAAGGTGTCCTCTACTATGGTATCTAAATAGGTGTTCCCCACTATTGTGTCTAAATACATGCCCTTTATTCTTGTGTCTAAACATGTGTTGTTCATTGCGGTGTCTAAATTGTGCTGTTTATTGCCGTCCCTAAGTATGTGCTGTTTATTGCCGTCCCTAAATATGTGCTGTTTATTGCTGTTTATTTTGTGTCTAAATTGTGCTCTTTATCGCTGTGTCTAAATATGTGCTCTTCCATTTTGTGTCTAAATTACGCTGTTTATTGCCGCGTCTAAAAAGGTGTCCTCTACTATGGTATCCAAATAGGTGTTCCCCACTGTTGTGTCTAAATACGTGTTCTTCATTGTTGTGACTAAATACGTGTTCTTCATTGTTGTGTCTAAATACGTGTTCTTCATTGTTGTGTCTAAATATGTGCTCTTCACTGTTGTATCTAAATGGGTACCCTCTGCTATTGTATCCAAGTATGTGTTCTTTATGGTTGTGTCTAGGTACGTGTACTTTACTGTTGTGTCTGAATAAGTGTCCTCTCCCGTTGTGTCCAAATGTATGGTCTCTGCCGTTGTATCTAAGCTCTTCTAATGTTTTGAACATCAGCACAGGAAAATATCTAGGAAACTAGAAAGACATTCTTCGGAGACACAGTCCAAAAAAAATATTCTGATCATGATCGGACCATAAGCAGACTGTTCCGACAATGCAACGATTCATGAGAGAATGCCTTGGGATTAGCAGAACAATTATAAAATTACCGGGACGGAATAGCTTGCAGTGTGTTAATGACGACGGTGTAATGAAGACGGATTATTATCGTTGTTGTTCCTATTATCATTATTATTATTATATCGTGTCCTGTCCGGATGGCGGGCGTGCAGCGATTTGACCCGGTCACGGAACACCGGGCCGGATGCAATAATCACGGCTCGTTGGTCAAAAATGAATTTCGAAATTGAACGCGGCTCTTTTTCGAAAACGACGCGCGCGGTCCCGGCGCCATCCGTGTTTCATTTGGTAAAAATTTCATCTGGCTACCGTTAGATTGGTTTCCGAAGGGCTCCGCTGCATCGAACTGCTCCGCGATTTTATGATGAAGGCTGTTCGCACACAGCTGTACACCGTCTACGCGTAAATGTGCGCGTTCGCAAGCGCCGCTTATGTTATTCCGGCTCCGTGTTAGAGCGCCATTTCGTTGTATTGCTTCGTTGCGCGCCATCGCGCCGGTTGTTCGGATGCTGCCGGTGTTTATGCGTGTTCGAACGCTGCGGCTGTTTAGGCGAATTCGGCGCGGACATTCGTGACGGAGGGGAATTAGGCAAACTTCGGATTTTACGGGCGACGCGTGCACAATTTTATAATACTCGGCACGGTTTGCGCTAAACCGTAACGCCTGGAGAAAACGTTATTCGAATCTTGAACAAAATGGCAACTGCTATTTCAAGCATGTTCGCCCTTGCTTTTCTCTGTTTTCTATCATTTGCGACGGACAGAATGACGTTCAAGGATCGGACGAATATTTTTCATATGAATCACAGTATGAACTTGCAGCGGATTAATTCTAATAAATTCATTTAGCGGAGAAACGAATTTATTCGATACGAGTTTGATTCGGCCATTGGAAGAATTCAATTTAGCAACGAACGGCCGCGATTTTACGACGGAAATTATTTTGTTCGATGCCCGCGCAGCTTCCCCGGTTACGCGTGTTATCCCTGTCCCGGTTAGCAGGATGTTTCATTACGTAGCATGATCCCATATCATTCCCGGTTTTATACGTTATTTTGATTCCCGGTTAATATGTGATTATGCCGTATTACTTCGCCGTAATCAGTTCCCCGTTTAAGCGTGTTATTCCATTCTATTACTCCATTACACTCCGTTCACCGGTCGTGTACACCGTTCTGACCACGGTTAGTATGCTATTCCATTATTATGTTGTACACTCGTTACACGTTCTTCCGTGAGCGTGCACATCGCTGTGACTATGACTCGCGTGCTGTTACGTCGCATTGCCCAATCCGTGATCGAATTAACATTAGCAACATAATTCTTGGATCTCGTAACATCATTTCCTAGACACAGAAACAGATTCGTACAGAAATTAAGACAGTCGATAAAACTTCATTATTTTACCTCAACTATTCCTTCGATTGTTTGTTCATGTTTTACTTCTTACGCTGAAGAGGAAAATGTTCAGCCGTTGGAAGATAAAAATTGAACAAGAAGACGAAGAATTTATTGAACAGAAAATATATATACTGCATAAGCACTGCAGTTGCTCGGTGATACAGTAATTATCAAAATTACATCGAAAAGATCAAACACGAAAAAGGAGAAAAGAAGAAAAGAAAAATGGTTCCTTCGAACAAAGAACGAAGAACTGGACCCGACAACTCCCGAAGTCGCCTCGTAACCTCTTATAAATTGATTATTGCGTCTAACAATTATAGAAAATGCTCTTTAACCTAGAAACGCATAAAGTCTTCAGTGAACGAGGAATCTTCTTCCGATGAAAATGTAACAATCTCGCGACAGCGATTTAAAATTCATCGAGGGGAATCATTTACATGTCATTTATTCTCGTGGCGACCGGGTTACACGGTAGCGCACCGTGTAGCGGTATAAAACGCTTATCGGGATCGTTTCGGGGATCTGTTATCATTCCGCCGGTCGTTTCGGAGCGAAGGAAACACGACCGGCGTGCATTTCGGTTAGTTAATCTTAAACCACGGCTCTGTAATCACCGGACATTGGTAGGCAAACGCCGGGCCGAAACGGTGGCGGCCGTGTAAAACGTTCCCAGTTTACGATCAAATGCCGTAATTCGTCGGAAATAACGCGACCGGCCGCCCCGAATTTGCCGTCTGTTTGCCGTGCGAACGCCGCGCTCGGGTTTTGTCATTAGGCTAATTATTAATGCCGCCGGGGACGGCCCCGACGATCCTCGCGCGCCCCACCGGCGAAAAACATCCCTCCGATTGCGTTTTAGGGGACGAACATGGTCGCCGATGCGGCTGCGAATGCGTCGCTCGTGCCGCGTTTATACTATTTCAATTTTCATCCGACAGAGAAAATAAATTCTCGTTGTCTTCGCAAATATCGTTCGAAACCGCGGCGCTTGCATATTTATACATTTTTAACTTGCCACGCGCTCCTCGGAAATCGATTTAACGCGAAACGAGAGTCAAAAAATAAATGCTCGGGACGCCGAGCGATGATTACATCCAATTCTCCGATAAAAAACGGGAAATTCGATGAAATAATGCGCGTGCCGGATACATCTGTATTCGTGCTACGTATCCGAGGATCGTGTTCGAACTGCGAGCAGTAAAACTGAATATCTTGCGTCACTTCATAAATATAACAAGAACGTGTTGCCCAAAATTTTAGCAATATTCTTAAAGTAATAGATAGCCAAAGAAATAAGTTTGCTAAGTAATTTCTCATCTTAATATTTTTAGATCAAAAATATTAGAATCCGTCATTTTGACGGGTCCCGTGAACCTAGCGTTAAACGTTCGCCATTGCCGTGAACGAACACAATTTCTCTCGCGTACTCTTTTCCGAACTGTTCGGGAAATCGTACCGTGAAATTGTGTGCATTAGGGGATCGCAATTATTCGACGGCGACGGTCGCAAGCCGGTTTAAAACGAGTAGCCGCGGCTAAATAACGCGTTTCGAGCGTCAGAGGAACTGTCGTGTCTGCCGGCTGTTTGCTCGACGCGATCGATTATACGTGTACGATCAAATATACCAATCAGAGTGCGACTATGTGTCTCTGAGAACGCGACGCTTTTTGTTGTCCGGTTTGCTTCTTCCTCGAAAATATTGACGCGCAGGAAAATCAAAATAATTCTCGGGTAAAAGAGAAGCTTCTTATAACTTCACTGAGAATCGATAAAAATGGTCGTTGAAATTGCTGATAGCGTGGATGCTTCGTGCAACAATTACGAAGCATCCACGCATTTAATTATTGGCAAATAATTATTATTAGAATTATTATTAGAACGACTTATATGGACCACAGTGTACGAACGTTCCAGGTGTACATTTCGAAAAGCTCCGAACTAAAATTGCCGGACAAATAAAATCCGGGAGTCCTGTTTGCAACGTCCGAAGGTCTCGAAACTGTTTGGACCATGCGACAGAGGGACTTCTAAGAGTTATAAGGGAGTTCTAAGGACGTTGGCCCGATCAAAAATCCGCAAATGGCCTCCGGCGATCTGGCCCGCGGGATGCATTAACCCCGAAACGGAAAAAATGGGAGAGCGCCGTGGAAGACGGCGGTGTCGTCGGCCGTTTGCTTTATCTACCGAAATCCTTTCAGAAAGTTTTGCGGGCCGGGAGGCTAAAGGCTGTGGCGTGCAAATGGCGGCCCGCCGGAGAGGAAGTTCCGGCGGGCGTTGTAATCGGGATCGGGACATTTAGGCTGCGGCCTCAAACTTTCCCACCCTCTCGCTCGAGGATTAGCCTGAACCCTTGGCTCGTAAAATGAACCGGAAAAATACTAATATTCGCCTAAACCTAACACTGTATTACAAGAACTTCGGCAATTCGGAAATACCAGCATAAGGTTCCGCCATTACATACACATAAAGTTTATTTCATTGACAGCATTTCAGCATCAAAATGTGTGAAAGTCAGAAATGAATATAGCAATCTTGTAAATTAATTTAAATTGTAATTCGTTTACAGAGTATATTGGTTACAAACGTGCTTGCTTTCCCGAATAAAATTTGTTTAAAATCGGCCATTTCGTTTGCAACAACGTAACGGATTGGCTGATGGTTTCGAATCGTGTACATACAGTTTATTTCATTGACAGCATTTCAGCATCAAAATGTGTGAAACTCAGAAATGAATATAGCAATCTTGTAAATGAATTTAAATTGTAATTCGTTTACAGAGTATATTGGTTACAAACGTGCTTGCTTTCCCGAATAAAATTTGTTCAAAATCGGCCATTTCGTTTGCAACAACGTAACGGATTGGCTGATGGTTTCGAATCGTGTACATACAGTTTATTTCATTGACAGCATTTCAGCATCAAAACGTGTGAAAGTCA
>CM052143.1:3903729-3914910 GCA_028454255.1 Halictus ligatus
GCAACATTTAAGGGTCAGTGGGACACCAACGATCGACTTACAATTTATGGAACATCGTGTGAGTTATATCATTTATTTATTCTTCATTTATGTATTCTTCATATTAAGTTTTGGCTGCCCTTGCGACTCCGAAGCGTTATTTTTCTCGATCACATTTTTCTATTTCGATTCCGCAATTTTTATAAACGAAAGCCGGTGAAATGAGTGCATTTATTCGTTTCACATTTGAATGTTTCATAGCGTGTTATATACGAATAGATTCGGTAATGTAAAATATCATTTTGAATTATGACATTGCAATGGAGGTTCGATTATACTTTAATTATTGAACGACCAGCTTCATTTTTTATTATTGTACCGTGTTCCACGAATTTTTCCGGTGATTCTTTTTCCGAGGTTCGTATGGATAGAATAATACTGCTCTTTCGATTCATTTCTTTTTTTATACAAAACTTTTGTTCGTTATTACGCCGGTCGCGCGTTTATTTATGTATACCCCGCGCATTCATTTGAAATTTAATAACGCGACGGTGCGGAATACTTTTGAACCTATACAGTCACAGCGACAACTTCGTTCAATAATGAATAACGGGCCGTCAATTTTTATAACAGCCTATACTATAGCCTCCCCGTTTCATGTTATTCCAGCTTCGGCATAATAGAAAATTCCCATTATTGTATTTCCATAGCTATTCGCATCGGTTCCCCATTCTGCTTGTTATTATTTGCAAACACTAAACCTCGAATAGTGGAAAACTGTCGATATTCAAATTGTTACAACTCGGCCTAAGAAATTAGTACGGCCGTCTACCCGAGCTCATTTTGAACAGTGAAAAACCGATATTTTTACCACCTAAAGTTCGTTTTTCTCGTCGATATTTTTTCGATCATGCAAGGGATGATATGATGTTTCCCTAAGTGATACAACTTTTATACGTTTCCAACTTCTATACGAAACTTAAAAATTCTTTTCATGACTAAAATCACTATAAATTTGCAGGTCGAAGCATCATATTTAAAACCATCCCTTTGTGTGACCACGCGTTTTTTTCTAGGAGTTTCAAAAATTACAATTTATTCGTTCGCAGCTCGTAGAGCGTGGGCAACAAAAATTCATTCCGAGCCAGTGATCGAGAGCTAGTAAATTTACAATTAAGTGTATGAGCTGATCGTCGTGGTAATGAGCGGAGTCCCTTTGTGGGATCTGTCGCGCGCCCACGAGTCCCGTTTGACGATCGAAGTACGTAATTATCCTTCTACCGCAGCAATCGAGCTCGGGTTTCCTGGGATCCGATGAACTCGAGCCCGTATACCCGTCGACGCGCAGTTATTCGGCGAATATTCAATTGCCGGGGAGCAAAGTTTCGAATTTCGGCAGCCACGTTTCTGCGAACGGCGCGCAGAAGGGCGCAACGTGTCGCGAGAGCACTCGAAACTCTCGAACTGGCCAACTCGTCATCGTGGAACAATCCCGGCTCGATTGACGCCATTGTATCCCGTCTTCTGTGACAAAAAAAAAAGGAGGGGGGAATGATCGATTTCCGCGATCGAGGATCATCGGTGGATCGCAGCCAACGAAGCTCGAAACTGAGACGAAAATGCTGAAGCGTCAATCGGAACACGCCATTTTGTCGCCGTGCGAAAAGAATCCACGTAAATTGAGTTCGAATCAGTTGTAGAAACAGATTCTTTCCGATTTCCATTTAAACGGTCGCTTCACCTCTGTCGCTTTTTAATAAAAAAGAAACAGCTCTTGACCGTTTTTGCGCAAATTCGGACGTGCGAATATCGAAATTGAATGGATATGAAAAAGCTAGAGTTTCATATTTGTCTACGGAATTCTGACTAAAAAATTTCCTTCTGCAGTTGACTTGTTGCGTGTACTTTTATTTATTGTGTACGAACACATTCGTTGGTTATCTCGATAAGGAAACTTAAAGCACTGATTGAAAATAGTGAATTTATTCAAGTGAATTTTCGGAATATTTCTGAACATCTAGATATGCCGTCGTGAACGTAAATTATTTATCACGTACGGGCAAAGGGATATCGAAGAAGAGGATTACGTTAAAAATTTCGAGTTTGATAGCTCGTCCGATTTATCGTGATCTAATTAGCATTTTCAAGGGACTGGTGATAATGTCGCGCAAGTTATTTTCGAAATGTGGGGAAGGCGTCTCGTTGAATGCGAAAAATACATGAATTCGAAAACGGCATCGCTTACAAATATAAATTCAGGTTTCCTCGCCGACCGAGCGACTTTCTGGAAGCAGCTTTGCGCAACGGAATAAGGGCTGCCTTGGCACAGTATTGGTTTCGATGCTCGAAAGGATGAGGGAGATTGAAATAGTGAATGGGGATGGATGAAAGAATTGTATTGTGCAATGGGTGCATCGTCGGAACGGGGATTCCTGGGCAACCGTGTAACTTATTCCCATGAAAAGAATATCCAATGCCGAGTGGCGAAAAACCATGGAAGAAAACTCGCCCAAGATAAATTGCTCGCTACGTCGAATTCGAAATACCTTCTCGATAACCCCGAGAAATTATACGCGGAGGGTTAATCGTATCTGAGCGCTTCTAATCCTCGAATTTTACAATTTATAATTTTCTATTTTTATTTCTATCGTCGCTGTGAACGCCTGTAATCCTGAAATTTAACAGTTTACAATTTCCTATTTTTATTTGCTCCCCCAATTTTTTAATATTCTATTTTTCTCATCTCTATCAACGTTATCAACGCTTGTAATGTTGAAATTTTACAGTTTACAATTTCCTATTTTTATTTGCTCCCCCAATTTTTTAATTTTCTATTTTTCTCATTTCTGTCATCGCTATGAACGCTTGTAATCTTGAAATTTAACAGTTTACAATTTCCTATTTTTATTTACTCCTCCAATTTTTTAATATTCTATTTTTATCATCTCTATCAACGTTATCAACGCTTGTAATGTTGAAATTTTACAGTTTACAATTTTCTATTTTTATTTGCTCCTCCAATTTTTTAATATTCTATTTTTATCATTTCTATCAACGTTATCAACGCTTGTAATGTTGAAATTTTACAGTTTACAATTTTCTATTTTTATTTGCTCCCCCAATTTCTTAATTTTCTATTTTTCTCATTTCTGTCATCGCTATGAACGCTTGCAATCCTGAAATCTTACAGTTTACAATTTTCGAGCCTCGCGATCTCCAAGATTAAAAAACTTAAATCCTCGGGGACTGTTAAGACTGTTTCAGGTCATTACTGATTCAAACGATGAAACTACAAACATTGTTACAGTTCCATCGTTAGGCGACATCGAAGTTTCATTGTTTCGGTAGTTTATTATACTTAGCTGGCAAAGTTTGGGCACATCGAAACACGAAAACTTCGACGTTCCGAAGTTATGGCGTCCTAAATCTTGAAAATTTAGAACTCGTTCGGCGTCTCGAAGTACTCGCGAATTCCCCAATTCCGACGAATCGGAGTAGCAAAACTTTAATATTCCGCAGTTCTGTTCTAATCTTCACTTGACGAAATAAATTCTCACGTGCTACAATTTTGTTTCTTAAAGAAACGCTGCAAATATGAATCGAGAGCCTTCTGATTAAGAAATCGGTGTAAATAATAATCGAATGTAATTCCGTACTTTGACGAAGCAAATGAGATTTGTCGATCGTATTAATTCTGCAGTCCGTAAGAAAATAAAAATGGCCGGCGATGTTAATTTTGCTGAGTCCGCGCGTAATGGTGGATTATTGCGAGGATAATATCGAACGTTTGCAGGTGTATCGATGATTGATCTGTTCTCTGTGAAGGTCTGGATATTCGGGGATCTATGGTGTTCCGTCTGGCTGGCGGTGGACGTATGGATGTGCACGGCATCGATATTGAATTTGTGCGCCATCAGCCTCGATAGATACTTAGCGGTGACCAGGCCAGTCAGTTATCCTCAGGCAAGTACCATTCGTCGATTATTCGATTTCGAGAAGCAGGTGTACGGAGCCGGAACGGTCGATGAAGCCATTCATCTCCTTCAATTTCTCCTTTATTCCCTCGAAATACTCCCTTTAACATCCAATGTTTCCCTTCAACGGGTTAATTGATTGATATTCCCTTGGCCCTGCCCCGTACACGATCGCTTCCTCTAACGCTCACACTAATTTACCAGTTCGTTAGATGCACGTAATTAATTCAGAACAGTTTTCCAATCGATGCACGCGTAGACGGGCTATCAATTTGAATTTCTGTTCACGAAGTCCCGTGCAAAAATACGGTCCTCGTTCAAGGTTCACGCATATCTAACAAATCTGGCGAAACTGTAAACGAATTATTTACTATTTATTTATTATCAACGCTTGTAATCCTGAAATTTAACAGTTTACAATTTCCTATTTTTATTTGCTCCCCCAATTTTTTAATATTCTATTTTTCTCATCTCTATCAACGTTATCAACGCTTGTAATGTTGAAATTTTACAGTTTACAATTTCCTATTTTTATTTGCTCCCCCAATTTTTTAATGTTCTATTTTTCTCATTTCTGTCATCGCTATGAACGCTTGCAATCCTGAAATCTTACAGTTTACAATTTTCCAGCCTCGCGATCTCCAAGATTAAAAAACTTAAATCCTCGGGGACTGTTAAGACTGTTTCAGATCATTACTGATTCAAACGATGAAACTACAAACATTGTTACAGTTCCATCGTTAGACGACATCGAAGTTTCATTGTTTCGGTAGTTTATTATAGTTTATTATAGTTTTCCAATCGATGCACGTGTAGACGGGCTATCAATTTGAATTTCTGTTCACGAAGTCCCGTGCAAAAATACGGTCCTCGTTCAAGGTTCACGCATATCTAACAAATCTGACGAAACTGTGAACGAATTATTTACTATTTATTTATCGCTTTAAACCGTGTAAGGTTGCCTGGAACGGATGGTATAAAAATTTGAATGAAGCACAAAATCATGGAAATGTTCCCAATAATTACTCCGAATTCGTTAAACTGAACGAGATTGTATAATGACTGTAATTAGACTGCGGATTTTATACATTTATGGCGAAAATGGATGGGTGGAATATAAAACAGAAGATGAAAGGAATTTAACGCTGTCAATGTATCAGAAGTTATTAAAACTGCTGAAAGAAGAAACAAATTTTTATTGAGCCCTGGTAGCTTGTAATTGATGCAGAATATTCATTTTACACCTTGGCTATCATGTAGCCTGGTTTATAATTTTTGTGTTCCCAATTTAACTGTATTTTCAGCTGCACAAATTTCATCGTACCCCTAAATATCAAATTGTTATAATTTTGGTCCGAAGCATCTGTACTTTTAATGTGCTCGAAATTTAGAGAAGAAACGTTTGTAGTCTTTGGAAACTTGACGCGACGGTGTGCAATGACAAATTACATTATTACAAATGAATAACGATGAGTACAACAGTGCTAATGGGAATCTTGTTGCATCGGGTCGCACTAAATGCACTGAAATGTTTAATTTCATATATTTGCAGGAAAATTCATTAAATCTTCTATGTCGCTGTATCGCTGAACGATTACATTACTAATGTCGTTTAAGCGTGTCATAAAATGTAGACGATGCTTCGGGGGGAAGTTATTTCATTTTAATTCTCGTTCTACCTTGACGATACCGCCGGAGCTGCAATTTATGCCAGTTTCGAGGCAGGACGAAATTTCCGTTTTTAAACCTGTACGCGAAAATTCTGCTCGAATTTTCAGCGACCAACGAAACGTAAAATATCGACCGTCGAACTTTAACAATTTTTTAAAAATATTACATAGGCTATTTACAAAAAAAAAAAATAAAGCGGGAATTAATTCCACTGCTATTCTCGCATCGACCTGACACATGAAACGCCATTCGTGAAGCAATAAACAATTTTCCATTGTTTCGACACGGAAGAGGCTTCAAAAAATTGCTGGAAAAATAGAAGATCCTAAAATACATTACTCTCATTATTGTTCAGCCTTAAAACAACAAAGTACTGTTCAGTAAAATCCATCTGTTCACAAGTATACGTTTCTCAATTTAAATTTTTCGACATCTTGCAACAGAAAAATGAAGGTAATAATTAACCCTTTGCACTCGAAGCTCTTTCAACTCCAAAACGAAACATTTCTTTCGACCCAGAATATTTCTCTTCTATATATTTTGGTTTTCATGTTATACATTCGAAAATGGTGCCATTTACTCGCACAACACCGAAGTGTTTAGTAATTTGTTAAATACAAACAAATTTAATAACGTAGAAAATATGTTTGGTGGCGCCTCACAGCCGCCATTCGAGTGCGAACGGTTAAATGCCAGAGTTGAAACATTCTGGTCGTTAACGTGAAAATGTTTGAACCGCAGATTATGTCACCGAAGAGGGCCAGACTCCTAGTCGCCACCGTCTGGATCCTGAGTTTCGTGATCTGCTTCCCGCCCCTGGTCGGTTGGAAGGACAAAAGGGTAACTAGATTAATCATCCAGAAATCACCCCTAATAATGCCCAGGCTCGTTACTAAAAGCTGTCTTCTCTATTTTCCTCGACGGACGTGTTCGTCCCCCAACAGTCTCATCCTACGTACAACGGGACGTTCGCACAAAATGGCCCCTTCAACACCACCACGATCCTGGTCCCGGTGAAACCGTGTCCCTGGATCTGCGAGCTGACCAACGACGCCGGCTACGTTGTCTACAGGTAATCGAAAAGCGGAATCCCTCGATTCGAAGACAGAAGCTCGGAAAAATTTTCTGGAAACTCCGACAATGAATCGCGCAAACATCGGAATTGGATGTTCTACAAACAGACGCGGTGTTCAATTCGATATTCCACAATCGGAAATTAAACAGGATTTATTGCGAATTTTACCATTCCCGGAACGGCAAATATCGGAATTTACATACCAATCGGGCCAGGCTGTTTATCTTGCTCCGAATGTTATATACTTTTACAGAGATTCTTGCAAAAATTCCAAGATTTTTACTTCCCGTCGATTTTGTTGGTTTCAATGCCGAGATAGAGAGTTGTTTGTTCTATGAAGAAGAGAGATGCTTTCAGAAGCTGATTATTTAAATATTGACGAGTAAACGATTGTAGTTTCTTTAACACTGGGTTTACGGAGCGCTAAAAATGACTATTTCACATTACTTTATAAAAATAACCAAAAGAAATCAATTTTTCCGTGAATCTAGTGTTAAATCGAGACGGAGCGAAATAATCGATGAGTCCGGTGAGCAAAATATTTTCCGTGACAGCAAGTGAAACGGTTTCCGTGGACAATGAGGAGAAACAAAAGAAAAAGAGATGGAGAGAGAAGGGATTCGTTGGAACGCGAAAATTCTTCGCCGTCGAATGGCAAGTAACGAATCAAATTTTTATCGGTTCCGCGTCATCGAATTCCACTGAATATTAAGCTGTAATTCGGCTTGTCCAGAGGAATTATTACGTTGTTAAAAGTCGGATCTGAATTTCTGCAGCGTCTATTCTTACCGCGTTATCACGATCGGCGCATGCACCAATCCCGGGCCGCTTTACGCGCGACGCTTCACCTAAATCAACCACTGAGTAGACGTGTAATGTTCCATCGAGTGTCCAACAAATTTACGACCGTTCCGACGTTACATTATCTGTTTCGTTTCCTTTCGGAACCGTTCGACGCGGCGTCCAACAAAGTGACGTTCAATTTTCTACATTCGCACCAATCCTACGTTAATCCTGACAATTTCGTGTAGATCGAAAATATTATTCTGCATTTACACCGGTAATTTTATTGACTACGTATTTATGTTCGTATCTTCATTTATTACTGATTTGTTTATTCGTTTCACGTGGAATAGATGCATTTATTTCTGTGTGAAGTTAGAGACATTTGTTGTGCGTTATATTTAGTACGCATTTATATTTTTGTTTATACACATTCGTATTCTCATTTGTTACTTATATTTATTCCTATTTATTCGTTCCTGAATAAAATTGTGAGATATTATGTATTTACCGTGCGTAACGTTCATTACGTATTCAAATGCAAATATTTATTATCCTTATACGGAATAGACGTATTTATTTTTGTACAAAATTTGCATTTTTATTTGAACACGTCGCTATGAACATATTCAATTTCGCAGCACGGTCCAAAAATTAGCTCAGCTTGCGCATGTTTATGCAAATATTTATTAATTTCGCGTGGACTAGAAACATATATTTCTGCGTAAAATAAAGCAGTAGTTATTATGCATTCTATATTTACGTTTTTCATATCGGCAGATCTTTCGCACGTGAATGTTCTTTTGCAAGACGAGGTTCTACAAAACGATGTTGTCCAAAGTAGAAAGAAAGTCGCGACAAAAATGTTCGACGATTTTTATCGATAACTATAAATACTGACGGAGCAAATGTCGATAGCTCCGTTGCAAGTTCAAGTTCGATCGATTCAATTCGATAGAGGACAAATGCATAATGTATAGCAGAAACGACGCACGCGGTATCGAGCATAATCGCGGAATCACGGGAAGCAAACCGTAACTCGGTTTCACGGTCCCGGTGAAGTTTTATTTTATACACAATTTAACAATCCTTTGAAGACCCGTTTCACGGACATCATCTCGGTGTAACAAAGGCAACGTTCGCAATTACGTTCGTTCCTTCGGTATCCTTTTATTTTCTTTCGTTTCTTTCCTTTTTCCTTCTTTCTTTTTTCCCCCTTTCTTGTTAACATCCCTAACCCCAACAACGGGAAAAATTGAAATCGTTAACTAACCCGACTACAAACCGAAAGATCAAACGAGGCTTTCAACAGGCGCGTCCATTAAACGCAGTTTCCACGTTTCAGGATCTTTCGTCGGAGAAAAACAGCGGAATTATTCTCTCTTGTTCGTGGAACGACATTTACACTGTCCAACTCTTTTCTTCCGTCCGCGGAAATTATCAGCGTTCATGGAGATTCGACTATGGCCGAAATTAACGTCTTTGTGGCGTTTTCGATGCGTACACTGTATTATACAACCTCGTTGCATTCATTTGTCATCTTTTAAACATTTTATATGTTTTGAGTGGACTGAAAAAGTTTTACAGGTAATGAACGAGGAGAAAGTTCTGGTAATTGTCGTTTATAAAATGATCGAAGAGAACGGTAATTTGCAAGTTTTCGAACGTACTCTGTATTAATCATGCATAATTACTCAACTATTTTTTATTTTTGTCTATTGCGTGTCGTGATGCTAAAATATTTTGAACGAAGGCATAGAGGGCACGATATTTATGAATAATAATTCAAGAATCGAGAGAAATACGCAGAAATGATTTAACCTGTGGTATTTTATTGTACAATATTTACAGTATTGTATAAAACATTTTCGTATCGGGTAGCAACAAACGATTATTTGTTTTGCGCAAAAGTAAACGTTTGGTGCCAATCGAATCTATCAAGATCAATATTTTCGAAAGATGGATTTATATTTTCTTATGAAAATAACAAGCTTCTAGTCGATTCTTAAAAATCCATACTCCATCACATGATTGATCATCGTTTCATGCTGTATTCCATACGAGTTCGTGATTGTTGTCAATTACAATTAGACTGCGGACTATATGCAATTATAAGAAATATGAGTGGGTGAAATCAGTGGCGGCTCAAGTCAAGCGGAGAAAATTTTGGGGCCCTCAAACTGAAGTTAGAAACGGAAGCTGCAAGAAAACTCTCCTGGACTTATCAACAAAAATTTGATAAATCTTGGCGTGGTCACCACCCGACACTGGGTGAAATTCGAAACGGTAGAAAAGTTAAACGAATTGCATCGAACAAAATCGAATAATTGCATTATTAAAACGATTCGAGGAGTTTCCACTCGGTTCCTATTTCTTGCGAACAATTTCCACTTTGCATGAGGATCCAGCAGTCAGCCGGCGACGTTCAGCTGGCAGCCGGATAAGATGAAAAAGTTTCGTGATTTTTCGTTTTTTGTTGTCACGTTTCAGTGCCCTGGGCTCCTTCTATATACCGATGCTGGTCATGTTGTTTTTCTACTGGAGAATATACAACGCGGCTGTGTCCACGACGAAGGCCATTAATCAAGGCTTCCGCACGACAAAGGGCTCGAAAACTCTCGGCTCCAGGTAAAAACGGCGGGGGAGCCACACACCGGCAACGTTCGTCCATTATTCTCGTCGAATTCGAGCTTTTCGATCAGCTGAACCGGAAGCGGCATCCGGCACGCGTCGCTTCACATTTCCCCCTAATGCGGTTGTTCTGGCGAGCTGTTTTTATTCGACGTTAACGTTTCCATGGCTCTTTCTCTCTCTCTCTCTCTCTCTCTCTCTCTCTCTCTCTTTCTCTCTCTCTTTGTTTCCTATCGCGTTTTGTTCCACTGTTCCTGCTAGCCAGCGATTTCTAGTCAGATTTACAAAATTCCCGCCGCTCCATAACCGTCCGCACAGCCCTTCAGCTTCGAGAGCTCGTTCGGCACACTGACCCCATGATGTACAGAGATGACGTCACACCGGATCGCACAATTTAGGGACATTCGACCAGAAAGTCGACTGTTCGAAATTGAAAACTGATCGATTTGTATCGCTTTGTAAATGTCCACAGACCTCGAAGAAATTAATGAAATTGAATACATATTTTAGCTTCCATGATCATCTAAAGTTGAACGTTTTGAAAGTAGCATATTTATAAAATATAATCCCATATTTTCTCTTAATTTGCTTTTTTATTTTTGCATGATATAGAGCATTCCTTTCCGATAAGAAACCATATATTTTAACCATATAGAAATTAACGAAATTGAATACATATTTTAGCTTCTATGATCATCTAAAGTTGAACGTGTTGAAAGTAGCATATTTATAAAATATAATCCCATATTTTCTCATAATTTGCTTTTCTATTTTTGCATGATATAGAGCATTCCTTTCCGATAAGAAACCATATATTTTAACCATATAGAAATTAATGAAATTGTATACATATTTTAGCTTCTATGATCATCTAAAGTTGAACGTTTTGAAAGTAGCATATTTATAAAATATAATCCCATATTTTCTCTTAATTTTCTTTTTTATTTTTGCATGATATAGAGCATTCCTTTCCGATAAGAAACCATATATTTTAACCATACAGAAATTAATGAAATTGAACACATATTTTAGCTTCTATGATCATCTAAAGTTGAACGTTTTGAAAGT
>CM052143.1:3930940-3954105 GCA_028454255.1 Halictus ligatus
TGGAAACCTGCAGTCCAATGATTATCAATTGTCTCGAATAAATTGCCAAAAATATGCAGAAAATCATGCTTGTATAAAATATTGCTTCCACTAGACCGTATCCGGTATGATTACAGAAGCACAACTAATTTCCTTTCAGGATCAAATTTATTTAAAAAAAAAAAAAAGAAGAACCGACCATAGCGATCGCTCATTAAATGAAAGATGGCCGCGCATCCGGCTGATTTGAAATTCCGCGCGACCGCCTGTCTCACCCGTTGACATGTTGATTTTCGTGTGGCCCTATCCGACCCCTTCCACGAACCGATCGATCCTGATTTCTAATTCGACGGGGGTTGGACCGTTCCGTCGACGTGACGATCCTGCCGATCCCGTCGACGATAGATCCGCAGAAAGAGAGAGAGAGGGGGGGGGAAGGAGAGGGAGAGGGAGAGAGATCTCTCCTCCGTATCCTCCCCCGAGTTTCGCGAACCGTCCAGCAAGCGAGAATGCCCAAGGACGAATTATATTTAGCCTCCGCCGGGACACGCGTCCAAGGATGCGTTTTATATTGACGCTCCGTGTTTGATTTACTGCGTGGGATCGAACACCAACGGATCCAGCCGACCACCGTCGATCCCACGGAATCGATCTGACAAAGAGATTTTCCGTTCGCCGCTCGAAAATTATACCAGACGATTGTCATCCGAATGCAACATGTTGCAAGAAATTATTGGCGCGCGATCGTTTAATTTTGTTTTTTCTTTTTGCATTACGCGCACGATAATCACCTAAAAAAGGATCTTTATAGCTTCATTTGCATCGATGAATATGTTAATGATTTCGGTAGAATGTAGCTTTACAGTAAATTCACGGACCAACGATCCCGTAAATAAGTTTCCCTTATTGTAATATATGAATTCATGATATAGGTACAGTATATTTACTGAAATCAGATTGCAAAGTATATTTACAGTCTCCTTAGCTGTGTAATAATTAATTATTGCTTCAGACGCAATATTTATTATATCTCTCTATCCATATAATCTTTATTTTACTGCATTCGTATTGAGACGTTTCAGTGTGTAACGAGACTTACACACCGAAGGAATCGTTAAGAACTGAAATATATCGCGAACAGTGTACTGCGAGAGAGCAAGCGATCAATTTGAATATCAATTTTTCGAGATTTTTTACGAAATCCCGCCATAAACACGTAGTTCCACGGACTCGTAACGAGTTTAGGTATGATCCTGGTCGAGCGATATCGTAAAACGATGTACGTATTTATCGCTCGACCGATAGGTTAGGTTCGCGTGCAATAAAATCAGGAACTGATGCTAGACATCGGCCCCGGTGATTTCAACGCGTGGCGCGACTGAAGCGGGATGATCCTTGCCGGGTGCACCGTGCTCCATCTATCCGCGAGCGGCACGAATTAATTCGCTCCGGTGTCTGCACGGTATAATAAAATCCATTTTATAATTCCAGTCATTATGGGAACCGTAATCCTTTTCTTAACGGTCACGATTATTTTCCAGCCTGTTATCGATGTTAATTGTGTTTAGCTGCGATATTTTTCCAAGCGATACCGATCTGGGAAGATCCTTTATCGCTCACGGGGACGAGACGCGAATAACTTATGGCTTACGGCGAGGCGGATTTCATTCGAAACGACTGAGCTGCTCATAAAAATGAAACGAGAGTTTATTTCCCCCCGTTATAGTTTCATTAAGTTGTAAATAATGTTCGGACCTTCTCGAATTCTTTTAATCTCTCCACCGTTTCAAATTACACCTACTCACTTTTATCAAAAATGTATGATATCCGCCGTGTCCGGTTTTCGATGACAATGTGATATAGTTAGGACGTTTTCAGTGATCGCCACGGTACAGGAAGGCGGCGATTGACATGCGCGATGCGTTCTCGCCAGTCGACGGATACAAACGTCCATCTTTGTTTTCGATTGCCGAAACGAATGCCGCTAATTAATTATTCCTCGCGTACACGGGGACTCCTCTCTTGCACGTGAGCGGTTGGGCCCGACTGCAGATTTCGAAACCTTAATTGCGGGCCCGACGTTTGCCAAATTCGCCTCTTCATAATCATGCGCCGAAAGCATTAGACTTATTTACTTATCTACATTTATATATATATTTATTTATTTCATATTCTTTTATGTATTCGTACAATCTGCTCGTGTTCCATTCGTTCGTAAGATTATTTGTCCCCGTTCAGATTTTCTCATATACTTAATTTTACCGGAATTCCGATCAATCGAACTGTTCGCAAAATTTCGCTTTCTACTACTAGACTAGTCTATTAAACTAATTCATCTAACTTCTCAAGGTATCCAAGTTGTTCGATCCATCTCTAAAGAAGATGACCTCTTTTGACTCTTTCAGACACGCGCTTTCAAAGAAAATAAAAACCTAAGTTGCACGGAATTTCGCGAATTCACTGCGTCGCACAACGCGTCAACCTTAATCACAGCAGCACACACAACCTACTGATGCGTTTTGATTTGCATAAATTTTTTCCCCAGTATTGGTACATAGCATTGCCAGCTGAATGAAGAACTTTAAGTAAATCATCAAACTGTACGACTACGAGTAACTTCAACTTTTCGAGGTGGGTTAAAGCATGTCCCACCATGCATGAAAAGTTGAGCTAAAAGTGTGATAGTTTTTAACGAGTGGACGAACACTGGTGCGCCTAGATTGCATCTGAATGTATCTCGCGGGAGTGTTGGGGTTGACAGCGGCTACGAAAGTATAGTTGGCAGTAATGTCTCTAGGTAACGCTTTCGCCTAAGCCCCCCGCTGGCCAGCGGAGCTCGTTTCGCGCATAAAGGGCGGGTATTTGCATAAAACCCGTGAACAACGGCGCGGCGCCGAGCGGTGCGCGTCGAATCCACGGTGTACAATTATGGTGAATTTATTAGGGAAGTGGCTGGTGGTTTTGCTGGTGTGCCGGGTCTTGCTGGGCGATGGGTTTGTCGGGCTGCCGGGCGTGCGCTTAATGGCCGTTTTCTAAATATAGGACGCGCGCCGACAACGGGGACAGATCCGCTCGTGGCAGGAAGAGGTGTACGACGAACGTGTTCGTAGGATGGCTTCCTGCAATTCACCGCCCGGAATCAGATATTCGTATGGCTGGACATGTGTCTGCCCTTCCATCCTGATCACCGCCGTGCTCTATCTGCCTTCGTTCGATCCCTCCCCTCGCCGTCAATCCCCCGCTCCGCCCCGCGGTATACTTCGCCCGCGTTCGCCGTCCTCGTCGTTTGTCATCGAGCCGTACGGGAACCGATCGATCGATCGATCGGTTAATTAAGGGATTTACTTTCGCCACGAGCCACTCGATGGAAGCTACTATCTGCTGGACGTGCGCTGGGTCGTGATTTGATCGATTGCGCACGATTGGGAACTGACATTGCTTTCATCCTTGGGAAGAGGAGAGAGGGTTGTTTCGGACGATTTTGAAACCGTGCTTCCGTCGCCGCGAATAGAGAGATTTTTGGGGATCAGGCAATTTTTCGAATTTTGTCTCTTAATGAATCTTACGCATTAAATTTCTGGAAACAGTTTCTAGAATGTCGCAAATTTTTATAAATCCTGCCTGGAAAATTGTTGGTTTGATGTTAAGCTTCTTCCTGATTCAGCTCAGTCATTAGCCTTGATATTATTACTATTTCCGCTTGATATTATCGATAACGTTTAATATAATTAGAAGATACAGGAATCTTTGTATAAGGCATCGCTTGTTTTAGCTGCGAGCCGCCACTGCCTATCAGGCTTAACCCTTTGCACTCGAAGCTGCTTTAACTCCAAAATGAAACATTTCTTACGATTTAGAATATTTCCCTTCTATATACAGGGTGTCCCACATAAATAGGAACACCTAAATATCTTTCGCATTTACAGTCCTATCAGAAAACTTCAGGGGACAAAGTGACACTATTGCAGGGGGCAATATAATGACGAAGAAAAACATTTTTATTTCGTGTTTTTTAATGAAACTTCAAGCGATTTTTTTAAAAATGAAATAGTATATTTTTTTGACGAATAGCATGAAAGATATTTAGGTATATATAGGTAAGTATATATTTTTTCATGTTCTGTTATGAAATGTTTTGTAATTTCTTAAATAGAGACAAATTTAATAATGTGAAAAATATTTTTGATAAGGACACAGCAATTTTTAGTGGCGCCTTGCAGTCGCCATTCGAGTGCTAAGGGTTAATAAGTGTTGGAAAGCAATTTGAAGGTTCGTTAGATCAGTGAATATTTACATTGAATTATCTTCGGTCACGTTTTCAATTTTCGCGAAGTTAAAAACGCGGCAGATTGCCTCGCTTCCCAGCGATGGCCCAGCAAATGAAGCACCGATGGAGAAGAAATTGCTGGCCGTTGCACAACCGAGGACGCAGCTTTACCCGTCCTCGCTGGCGTAACCAATTAACGCCTCAATTAACCGGACGAGCTTCGACCGATTCGCCGTGCCCGCGATTCTGAACGCAACAGAGACGACAATGTTTCTGTGATTTCATCTCGTGGCCGATTCGAGGCAAAAGGAGCCGAGTTCGGCCGGTTCTCTGATAGATAAGTTAGTAATTGGTAATGAAATTAACCGAGGTTAGCTCGGTTTTATCTACGAAAGAAAAACGTTCGAGCGAATAAGCTCGTCCAATCCTGGACAACCTGGAAATCCGGAATAAGTAGAAGTGAAGATGTCCGAGTTTTTGTTGCTCTCGCGATCGAAAGGCGTATTCTAATTACGGATCGGATTCAGCTGAAGTTGCTGAAGTAGCAGGACTGATCTGATAAGGATGTTCGCATTGAATTCTGTGCATCCATGTAAGTGGTCTTGGATTGAGTAGAGCCGGGTAGATTAGCGTTATCTGGGGAACGGGATGCTTCCGTTCTGTAGATTACTTATTGACACCTGTTTTCATAGCGATTCGATGATTGTGGAGGAGCCTTCGAGAGTGCATGAATGAAGATTAAGCTGAAGTAGAATGGGAAGTCGAGCAACTGAATTTTTAGCGAATGATAATCGACTTTGGGCTGAGTGGGATGGATGAGAAGCGAGATTAAGCAGAACTTAAGCAGGCACCTTAATTTATTTAGTAGATAAGAAGCTTGTGCATTTTCTGCGTTGAGAAGTTGCTTTATCGTGTCCTAAGTTGATAAAAAGCAATTTGGCATTGAGCAGAAACTAGGCACCTTAATTTATATATTAAATAATGTGCTCGTGCATTTTCTGCGTTGAGAAGTTGCTTTATCGTGTCCTAAGCTGATAAAAAGCAATTTAGCATTGAGCAGAAACTAGGCTCCTCAATTTATTTAGTGAATAATATGCTCGTGCATTTTCTGCGTTGAGAAGTTGCTTTAACGTGTCCTAAGCTGATAAAAAGCAATTTAGCATTGAGCAGAAACTAGGCACCTTAATTTATATATTAAATAATGTGCTTATGCATTTTCTGCGTTGAGAAGTTGCTTTATCATGCCCTAAGCTGATAAAAAGCAATTTGGAATTGAGCAAAAACTAGGCAACCTTAATTTATATATTAAATAATGTGCTTGTTCATTTTCTGCGTTGAAAAGTTGCTTTATCGTGTCCTAAGTTGATAGAAAGCAATTTGGCATTGAGCAGAAACTAGGCACCTTAATTTATTTAGTGAATAATATGCTCGTGCATTTTCTGCGTTGAGAAGTTGCTTTAACGTGTCCTAAGCTGGTAAAAAGCAATTTGGCATTGAGCAGAAACTAGGCACCTTAATTTATATATTAAATAATGTACTTGTGCATTTTCTGCGTTGAGAAGTTGCTTTATCGTGTCCTAAGCTGATAAAAAGCAATTTAGCATTGAGCAGAAACTAGGCACCTTAATTTATTTAGTAGATAAGAAGGTTGTGCATTTTCTGCGTTGAGAAGTTGCTTTATCATGCCCTAAGCGGATAGAAAGCAATTTGGAATTGAGCAAAAACTAGGCAACCTTAATTTATTTAGTAAATAAGGTACTTGTGCATTTTCTGCGTTGAGAAGTTGCTTTATCGTGTCCTAAGTTAATAGAAAGCAATTTGGCATTGGGCAGAAACTAGGCACCTTAATTTATTTAGTAAATAAGATGCTTGTGCATTTTCTGCGTTGAGAAGTTGCTTTATTGTGTCCTAAGTTGATAGAAAGCAATTTAGCATTGAGCAGAAACTAGGCACCTTAATTTATTTAGTGAATAATATGCTTGTGCATTTTCTGCGTTGAGAAGTTGCTTTATCGTGTCCTAAGTTGATAGAAAGCAATTTGGCATTGAGCAGAAACTAGGCACCTTAATTTATATATTAAATAATGTGCTTGTGCATTTTCTGCGTTGAGAAGTTGCTTTATCGTGTCCTAACCTGATAAAAGCAATTTGGGAGCGAGCAGGATTTAGATAGGCTGAAAATTCAATATTTATGTTGAAAGGTTGATTCATCGAGCTGCAGATTATACCTGTCACGTGAACGAGAATAGAAATCCCGTAAAAATTGAAACGTTCGGCTCATAATACTCGGAGCCTCGAATCGTATCTTGAACTTCATCGTTGCCCGAGGACACTCGCTATGGTGGATAAACGTAGCCGCGCGTCCGAGTAAATACTCACCAGCAAGGGAAGTTATGCGTCCGCTCGCGGACCTAAATGCCGACAATTTACATTTTTCGACACGGAAAGACGTAGACAAATGCATCTGATTACATTCGGATGTGTATCCTTCGGATAATAGTCTGAAATTAAGTGTTGCAGTGGTCATACACGGCGTTAATCTTCCTGCCAGAAGAGCGTACATCATTCCCGAACATTAAATCTTCATTATTCCACCCTATTTGTTTCTCGTGAAATTATAAGCCGGTGAAATTGATGCGCGTTGCAATAAAACTAACACGGAATGAACACTTGAAAAATTACAGAAACTCAAAACGTTTCTGATAGCGTTCGAACCTACAGTCAGCTGCGAAACTCTGTACTTCGGAAAAATCATTGCGTTCCCGTTGACTCGAGTCGATTAGTTGAGGTTAGGAAGATCGAGATCCTCTTTTCATATTCGCCTTATCTGTATAAGCCTGATCCTCGGGTCTGTGCTGTGACATAGATCGCGCAGGGCTGCTGGTTTACGATAAAAATCAAAAGAAGTGTACGGAAACGATGGAACACATAAAATCCTGGACCAATGACCAAAAAACCAAAATGACTTTTGCAAATTTCTGCGACAGACTGTGAACGAGAAATAAAAGAATCCCGGCGTTTCGGCTGCCGTGTAATTGTCCCAGCCCTCGAAATAAATAAACGCCGGCTCGATTCCGATCAACGATCCGAAGCCACTCGATCACGATCGCGATCGGCGGTGTTCGGTGCTCGCAACCGGGGCGCTCGGCGTTTATCGTTCTGGAATATTTATCCTCGGTCGGAATTACGCCCGGGCGCGTAATCACGGGTTTGTCGCCGATGGGGATGTATCAATCCGATCGATCGTCGATGTCGCTAGAAATCCGGGCCAACCGAATCGGCAAACCGGTAATTCGTCGACGAGCGTAAATTCTCGCGGCGCGGCGCGGCGCCGCGCGAACCGAATGACAATCATTCTGTTCACGGTTACGATCATTCGCGGACGGGGGAGGAGGGGAGGAGAGGGAGGGGGGTGTCGATGATCTACTGCCCGCTGCGCTACCGATTTGCATTTAATCGCCGGTATTGCGCCGGTACACGACGCTATTACCGATCCCGCGCGAACCACGCCGGACACTATTAATTACGTCACCGGTGATGCGGCAGACGTGGATTAATTACAGCCGCCGGCTATATGCACAACGCTAATCCCAGCCGTGTAATTAGTAACACTTCGACCGTAATACACCGTCGTCTCGCAGACCTATCATTCCCCACGGACGATAAAGAATGCGATTTTACTCGCGGCCGCGTACCGCGATCCTGATCTCTCACCGGTAATCGGTGATCTATATTCAGCATCGATCGGCGACGCTTTCCCAGCGGGTTGTTTCTCGTCTCTTTCTTCTTTCCGAATTTTATTTTATTTTTTTGTTTTCGAATCTTTTCGGCCGTTACGTAAGCCGAGGAACGTTTCACCTCGAACGATTTTACTCGGAGGATTTCGCAGCGCATTTCTCTTCGTGTCGCGCCGAACGAGACTGTTTTTCAACCTTTCGTCTGGTTTTGCAGGGAAAATATTAGGCGTACATTCGAAGTGTACGCTTTCGTACACGAGACTTGTTATTGTTTGTTAGATTGTCCGTGAGTGGCGAGAACATGATTCTTTTATCTCACTTTTACACGTCATCCGATTTTTATCGAGCTGGGCAAACGTTTCCAGACGAAACTGTTTCCCTTTCAAGTATTTCATTTCAAGATTTACATACAGTAACGAGCAAAACTGAGTCTACACTATTTGAAGCAATACAACTTTTTAAAAATTAGATCAAATGACTTGAATGTTATTCAGAATTTAGAAGGATTAGTTTATTACACGAGGTGTGAACAATTTTTGAAAAAAATTTGCATTGATCGGAACCGCAAAAGAAATAGTAAAAGTCGGTTTTTGCAGCTTTTTTGTCTGAGCCTGTATTGCAAATTTAAAGAATGTATTTGATTCGCTCGAATAAATTATATCCATGCTGAAAATTTCACCAATATTGGTTAATTCGTTTACGAGTTATGAACGCTTAAAAGTGGAAAAATTGTCATTTTTCACGATTTTCGATTTGAAATCGCACTTTTAATCGTTCATAACTCGTAAACCAATTCACCAATATCGATGAAATTTTCAACATGGACATAATTTATTCAAGCGAATCAAACACATTTTTTTAATTTTCAATACAGGCTCAGATAAAAAAGTTTAAAAAACCAACTTTTACTATTTCTTTTGCGATTCCGACCAATACAAACTTTTTTCAAAAATTTTTTACACCTCGTCTACTAAACTAATCCTTCTAATTTCTCAATAACATTCAAGTCATTTGATCTAATTTTCAATAAGTTATGTTGCTTCAAATAGTGTAGACTCAGTTTTGCTCGTTACTGTATGTAGAAGTACGAAGATTTACTTGAAGTACAAAGATTTTGTTATTGACCGTATCCATATCGGTCTCGTGGTGATCCCTTACGAATCATGCGATCGGAAAACACGAGCAAAACGATTCCCTGCTGGGAAATCAAAGGGTTTTCGATCTCGGTGCGTTCGTCGAGCCGCGGCCATTAATTCCCGAGGGAGTTCGCAATTAAGTGGAAGTCTCGTTTGTGAAATCGTCGTGCATCACGAGGACACGCAGTTTCCTTTGCGATTCGGAGGATCGCAATAAACGACGATTACTTCACCACGCGCTGCCTGTTCGGAATGAGAATCGGTTGTCGGTGCTTCGTGTGCGGCGGCATACGAAACTCTACGATGGATTCGCGGTGTATCATCAGCAACTATGTGTGCAACAACGGGAAACGAAGAGCCGCGGACTCTATCTACCATCGTTTTACGCGAAAAAGAGAATCGTGTCGATTCTGTGGAACCCTTGAGATTTAATAACCGGGTGCCGTGGGCGGTGGTTGCATTCGAGATAATATGATAATGTGGGGTAATTGAATAACCGCAAACGTAGCAATAAATGTAGCTTTTAATTCGTCGTTCGCAGCAACAAAGGACAGGAGAACGCACGGAAATTAATGGCGAGCTTATTTAATAATCTTTCTCAAACATTCTACGCAACTAATATATCCAAAATTCTATATTCTTTATATTTTAATTTTCTGCTAGTTAGTCAAACAAATCAAGTAGCCCCAAATAAATTGTTTCGAATTTTCCATGGATTATCTTTATGTCTGAAAAAATTAGCCATCGTTATTATTATTTCTTCCTTTGAGAATTTTAACCTTTCCTACAATTTTTAATTTTTAAGGAATTGATCCAAATCGAAACTCCAAACGGAAACTATGAATATTAGTCGTCTATGAATATTAATTGACCGTCGGCCCGGGCAATTACGTTCGCATTAAAGAATCGTTTGCACCGGAATTCGCCGATAATTAGCTAATATCAGGTACGATCTTCCGCCGATCGTTTTCGATTGCATGAATCACCATGAATTAGCGAGAAAATTGCTACCGGCACGGCGAAGGTATCAGAAAACCCTGGTGTACGCTAATTCCTCTAACGCGTAACAATTAGCCCATCCATTATACGTGTCCGAGCCCGAACCAATTTGTCCAAACTGTCTGAGTTAGTTCCGCCGGCGTTGCCAGTTTGGCGCGCTAATTTCTCTAAGGCCGGGAATTAGTTCCGCCAGTTTTGCAAATTTAGAACTATAATTTGTCCGGGCAGCGCAATTATCCTCTTGGTGACCGTAAACCAACGATTCCCATGCACCCTCGCCGCTCCGATAACCTCGAAATTTGGAAACGCGAGAGCACCTGAAACTCGAACAATTAGTCTCATCGAGCAACCAAGGCTGTTTAATTGCTGAACAGAATTACCAGTCCGAATCGCAAGAGATTTGCTTCCGCGATGATTAACGGAATCGCTCTTCGAAATTGTAATCAGCCTATTCGCGTCCAAAAGATTCTGCAATTTTTCATCAATTTTTACTATGTCAAGAAACAATTCTTCGACGATGAAAAATCACAGATTTGTCAAGATCATTTTCAGTAGATTCATCTTAAATCGAACGTTCGGGAAAATGTTTGTTGTAAAGTGGATAACAGTGATTTCATGTAGCACTAGTTTCAAAGTTACATCGATAGCTCATAATGTGTCGCATAAAGACGGCGCAGGCGCATAAAAACAGTCCACGGATGTCTCTAATTACTATCCTTTAAATAATCGAATCGTTTTTCGATTTATCGTTATAGCGGGAGAAACGGACGATCATGGTTTGCAAAACTAACTGCGTCCCCGGGTGCAAGTAACGCAATCCCGGATTACAGTCGTAATTAAGCCGACTCGCGGTTGCTATTACAGACTTGCATAATTCGCGGCCACCTTATTTCTAAGTTATAACCGCCGGTGTAATTCACATGATTTGCGAACGCTCCAATAATTGGAATATTTCTCTATTGGCAGCGCAATTATCGTGCGACGTGGAAGCAATTAGCGTCTGGGTGAATTACACTTCTACTCCGTCGACGACAAATTAAAAATTGTTTCGATAAATCAGTTGCTTAGGCATTCTCCGATTAATAAATTGAACTTGTTTCCCATCCTAGTTTTTACGAGAGAAATCACAGAATTTGGAATCTACATAAAAATTTATAACACTTCAAAAATCCATAAAGCAACTTTATCAAGGATTCGAGGCGCTGTGGAATTACATTAAAAATAATTTTCATCGAATCAATGCTGGAGTCAACTAGCTATTAAGTTACTAACAATTGTTACTCGCAGAAATCATCGATAGTAAGCGTTCCGTAAAAAGATAATTCAAGCTTCGGGATCATAGTGTTTTCGCGAGACAGGCACGAAAGTAAAATTGATGGTTTCCCAGAAATTGGGTTAGAAACACGGATTACGAGTTTCCACGAGAAATGTCGGGGAATTGAAAAGAAATTGTTGGTTCGGGCAGCCGCGGCAGAAAAATCGCGGAGACTGGTAGTTGCCGGGGAAACAGCGTAAAAACGGCACCGAAATTAGTAGTTTCGTTGAGGAAGGGCGGAAAAAATTGTAACGATCCAATTTCCTCTGGCCAACAGGATACTGCGCTAATAATGACAGGATCGCACGAGACGTCAGCTCGTGCCCCCACAGGAAACCATTCCCTATGGGACGTCCTATGGGCCGAACCTCCGCTGCCACTCGCATGGCCGACGATTATGCGGAAATTCCGCGCGTGCCTTTAATCTGCGCAATTCGCGCGCGGTTCCTGCTCTAGACGCTCGAATCCTGTCTCGCGATGGAGGGGAGCCGTACATCCTCGCTCATCCTTGTAGGAAGCATAATTCCACAGGACAATTAACCGAAATCGCATTACCCGAGCCTCCATTTGCATATGAAAATCTTTGAATATCAATATTTCCTGTCTGATATTTCCTTTTAAACAGGCAACATTTTTATCATATATTTTATCTCCCGGAAAATTAGTCACATATACTGGTCCACATTATTACCTAATTTTAACGTCGTCGACTTATTTAATTTTGTACCACCGTGGAAGATTATCGTTGCGAATTATTGTCGACAAAATTCGAGTCTGTGATCGCAGTGTTTAGACAGAACTGCGTGTCGATTCCATCGAGTACACCGGGCACATGTGGCAGCGTACGCGCGGGCAAGATGGTGGAAATTGCTGTTCGCCTCGTAAATCGATGCAACATGTAATTTACACCGCGAAACGACGCTCCTTGCGGTCATAAAGGGCCATTATGGTGTTGCGTGAGCCGGTAGATATTAAAGCTGGATACTCGGGGCTGTATCGTGCTGCCGATGTCCAGACTTGTTCCTTGTTCCCTTCGTTTTTAACCCGTGCTCCCTCTGTCCTGGCGAAATTCTGATTAGCGGACGTCATTAAGATATTTTTTAATGGGTGTCTCGCGCAAAAATTTCAGAGTACCTCCATTCATCGACGAAACACGCTGATAAGAAATCCTTGCCTAAGTTATCCTGTTCTTTACTCTCTTAGAGGTCGAGATATGTAATCAATAGTCTTCGAATTTTATGCTCGTTTCGGTCTGAATAATTTAATCTACTTAAAGTTGATTTCATGCTGTTCATTTTCAGTGAAATTAATTCGAACTTCATCAGAACTTTTTTTTTCGATCTCCAAAGAATGTGTACGAATGTATAAGAAGGAAAGAACGCTACAGAAACAATGTATTAAAAAAAGTCGTTATGATTCTAAATAAAATACACACTTCATATTGATACAGGAAAAATGCTAAGCTGCCTAGATCGTTGCCCATTCTGTTAAGTTCTGAGGAGTATATTGACGGTCTTGCCAAGTATATCAAGGATACAAGTATGTATAATATACTGTAAGAAAATGTACCGTGTTGCTAATGACCTTTGACGTTGAAGCAACATTAAACAAATAATAAATAAACAATAAATGTATCAACTAGTTTCACAAATACACTTTTCTGAAACGGAAGTATCTGCAAGTAGAATTCGAGAATGTAATACCTCGTTTGATACATTTTGAATCTCTCAATTATTATTATTAGTGACTGCCACTAATATTCGGACGCTCTTAAAAATCTCATAACTTTGTCAATATTCGAGTATACTACATGAATTTCTTTGAGAAGTTAGAACAATTGGCTATACTATTAGTTTTTGTCACAAAAATCTATTTTTTGCAAAATCCTGAGGTCGTAGACGAATTTTCAGACCAGATTTGAAATCGGCGTGAAAACATCTATGGGAAATGATGTATAGCATGTTAAAAAAAATTTGTTTCCGCTCGTGGTATCGGAAAACGAAAATTTTCTTGAATTTCTGCACGTTTAACGAATTTTCTCAAGGTTAAAAAACGTTCGTACCACGATCCCCCTATTTTTCCGATATTCTACAAAGTTTGAGCTTCAATTTAAAAGAATTTCATCGCTGTATCTCATTCCTATGGAAAGTTCCTCGATTTTGAATCCGATTTAGTCGAAATTGCCCACTCGACGAATCTCCTCGCGTCTCCGCTCCCAGGGAAACAAGACTATGACGGAGACACCCCTAAGGAGGATAGTTCTCACAGCCTACGGTAATACAATCTTCGAACAGCGGGCCAGGGCCGGGTATCCTCGTTTTTCCCCCCGCGTCACGTAATCCAGCGTGAAGTCGACTGGCCATCACGCCGTTGACTGAAAAGGCGGCGGATAATTTCGCAACACGAAATGTATCATGCAGATCGGTGCGCAATTCGAGTCGCGCACCTCAGAACGCTCGAACGAGGGACCAGGGGGATGTAATCGTCGAGACGGTCGCGTCGATCTCTCTCCTTCGTCTCCTCGATCAACATTTCACGGTCGTTCCGCGGAAGATAGTGACAAGGTGGAGCGATTTATGCGAGCCGTCAGCCATCGGCCGTCAATCGTCCCTCCTCGGTACAACGGTACGCCGCCGCGCCGGGATTAATTATTTTTTCCTCGGCGTGTCATTATTGGCCGACGCGTCGATCTGCCTCTTTTTACCGACTCCCTCTTTCCCGGATCGGTAATCGCTCCGAGAAATAAAAGTAATCGCCACCTTTGATAATCCGCCGTCTCTAAACTGCAATCACACGGCTCATTTGCGATCGAGCTTCGTTGCATTGCTGTCGTTGCAAATTGCTAAACGGGTAACAGCCGAGCGCTCACGCCGCCGATCATGGTTTCGCGTTTATCTCTGCTGCTGGAGGCGACCATTTTGTCGATTATTTCGGATCGTTTCGGTGGTGGGATTTTTCTTTCACTTTTCTGCTGGATCGTCTCATCGAATGGGATTTTTAGGATTTTAAGTGGTAGTGGGTATATTTACGAAGGTCAGGGTCATTTTGTGATATTTTTGGCCTCGATGTTTGCTTAATTTAACAACTTCTTCCGCATATTCTTTCCTGACCGTGATCATATATCGTTACGATCATTTTTATTGGTACTCAATCTAGACCCGAGGGTTTCTTTCGCAAACAACGTTTTTCTCCTCGGATCGAACAGTTCAATCACAGAATTTCCATTAGACAAACCACTTGCCCAGATTGCGACCAATTGAATTCGAAAAAAAAACTCGGAATGATCGGGGCCGGTCTGATTAAGGGACACCGTGCTGTAGATTTATCAGAAAGCTTCTGCGGTCGCCGCAAAACGAAACCGTCGACCGTAGCAACGAAAAACTCTGCAACCCTGATGCAGAATCACCAATCGACGATGCTGCGCTGACGTGATATAATTCCTTCGACTTCCCTTCACGAGAATCCTTCGATTCCTAGGTGGAAAAAAGCCGAGCCATAACCGCGTCCACGTCGGTCCTCCATCTTGCCGAAACGGTAAAGAAACTAATCCGAAGCCGCGGTCACGTTAACCTAACAATAAAACTATTCGTTGCGCTATTGACAAACCCTCGCGTTTCCCGTCATTATCTTCGATGATTCTCGAATATCATCATCCATTGACTGTTGTTGGGATCTCGTTTTTCTCTCCCCCTCGCTTCTATCTTCTTCTTCTTCTTCTTCTTCTTCTTCTACTTGTCGCTTCTGGGTTCGACGGTCTTATCGTTGGCCGACAGGCGACCCTAACCGCCGGCTAAATAATCCACCCACGGCTTTTGAATAAATTTCACGCGTTCGCTGCCGCCGCGCGTCGATATTTATGAAAATTGGCAGCCGCTCGAACGTTAACGTTCCGCTGGCAGCGGAGGAAACGAGGCCCGCGAATGCGATTTTCGTTTTGCTCCTTCGTCCCCGCCGACTCGCTGCCTCCGGGCGATTTATACCGTACCAGAGGAAGTATAAAATGTATCATAGAAGCGGCGGTTCGACTAATTAGTCGCGGATCCGCCCGAGAATCTCGCAACCCTCCGCGCACGCCGGCGCGTTCACCGAAAAAACCATGACGGTCCTTTCGACCTGGAACATTTTTATTTTACAGGACTCCTTCATTCTACTTCCGTGAAATTTCCGTAAAACCTTTGCAATTCGATGTCCACAAAAGTTTAGCAATGTCAAAATTGTTTTAAACAATGCTGGGACAAAACGTCCAAGTCGTTCCGCGTCTTCTTTATTCATTCGTATACATCGGACAGCAAATCTCATGCTGTTATAATCTTAAAAAAAGAGAACACCGTTGACAAAAATTGAGGAGGTAAAAATCAAATTATTTACACGAACAACGCCGACCCAACAATTACCCCATCGCACGCGGAAGAAGCGCGATAATTTATCGAAGGCATAAAAGAATTTCTTTGCAAGCTCGACTAGCCGGTACACAGACGCCGAAGTTATTTATCGACCAATAATAATGATTCTTTGCGGCGCGGTGCATTAACTGTGCCAAACTAGGATCCGGCCAGGTGCAAAAGCGAGTTGAAAGGCGAAAGAGCCGCTATGAATCGTAACAGTTACAGTTTTTTCGCCGATCGAATAAATAGCATCGGTTTTACGGAATGTTTAATGGCCGTTCGCCGTTCGGCAGTCGGACGTGTTAAAACTCGCTGCGGGGATAATTAGAGAGAACGGCCGAGGGTTAATTAGTCGGTGCAGAACGGAAGGGAGAGGATACGGCCGTATTCTCTCCGGCGACTGTACGCCATCTCGATGCTGATGCCGAGATGCTGATGCTGGTTGCTGTTGGCTGGCACCTTCGCAAAAGATCCGGACATGTTTTTGCGCGGCGTCCATGCGATTCCCGATACCGACACTCGGCTCCCACTTTCCGTTTTCCAGATCGTTAAACGTTCGCGGACCACGATCAGGTGAAAAACACCGGCGATTTTTCACCTCGGACAAGTATAGGCCATTACGCCTCCAATTACGATCGCGTTACACGTTGCTAGAAATAATTAGGGGATCGGATTCCCGAGCGACTTTATACAGCGGCGAACCTGCGTCCGACGGTTCTTCGCTGAAAATCAAGGCGGTGAAATTAGCGGGCACGTTCCGACGTTAAGGGGTTGCATTTGTACCCTCGTAGAGTGAGACGGAGCGATTCGATGTGCGCAACGGGACTGCAGATTCAATCCAGCCACGGCAAATATTATCAGGTTTTAATGTACATTATTTTAGACTCGATGAAATTCAAGAAAGAATTTAAGGTCTGCGCAGCTCCTACGCTTAACAATTAATGCATTAGTTATTTTACATACGAAACCGTCAGTGTAACTGTAATTGTTACCATTCCTGTTGCTGTAGGACGGTCCTTTATGGTCGTGCGTTGGACAGGACATTAGGTGTACAAATTCGTCAGAGCAAAAGTTCCTTGAAATCGTGAAAATTGCACCCTTGGAGCTCGAACGGCGCCACTAAAAATTGCTGTATTCAAAATATTCTTTATATTGTTAAATTTGTTTGTGTTCGATAAATTACTAAACTTTTCAGTGCGAGTAAATTGCACCATCTTCGTATGTATAGCATGAAAAGATACATGTAAAGTAACTATTCGTAACTGTATAGGGGATGAGTGACGCCGCACACGGTAGCAGATAAAACGTAGTAGGAAAGAGTGATGGAAAAATATTATAAAGCGGTTAGGAAAAATATTATAAAAATGCATTATTGCGATTGATAACATTAAATGCCGTTTCCTTAATTTACAGGTAGGATTTTTGTAAATATTGTACATTGAAATTAGCGCTAAACTAATGAAATATAACACTTAATTTACAGAGCAACGCACATGTGTTATTAATTCTCTACCAGATCTCTTGTATATATATATATATATATATGCGTTGCTCTGTAAATTAAGGGTTTTATTTTTATATATTATATTATATTTTATTTTATTTTTATATATATGGGATATATATATAGTAATATATATAGAAGTGAAATATTCTAGATCGGAAGAAATGTTTCGCTTTAGAGATAAAATGGCTTCGAGTAAAAACGGTTAAGTGTAAAAATTAACGGTTAAGTGTATATGCGTTGCTCTGTCAATTAAGGGTTTTATTTTTATATATTATATTATATTTTATTTTATTTTTATATATATGGGATATATATATATAGTAATATATATAGAAGTGAAATATTCTAGATCGGAAGAAATGTTTCGCTTTAGAGATAAAATGGCTTCGAGTAAAAACGGTTAAGTGTAAAAATTAACGGTTAAGTGTATATGCGTTGCTCTGTCAATTAAGGGTTTTATTTTTATATATTATATTATATTATATTTTATTTATATACATATAGAAGTTAAATATTGTAGGTCGGAAGAAATGTTTCCCCTTAGAGACAAAATGGCTCCGAGCGCAAACGATGAAGTGTAAAAATTCGGTGATAAAGCCGTCGCGCTGAACGTGCCCAATAGAAGAACAACAAACGCGTGAAATACGCATTGTCGCTTAATGCGGTATCAGGATAAATGTTGGGATAAACGTTAGTATAAATGTTACCCCAGCTCGAGCCGAAATGACACCGGTTCCAGCGACTGGCATGCTTCCCCCCGCACATTAAGTCAGTACATCAGGCAGTAAGGTGTAATTTGCGAGAATGTATCGGTTGAAATTAGTCCCGGCAGCCTGAGCCGGCCTGTACATACACATCAGCGAGCGCAGAAAGAGGAAGAGGATCGCAGAAAGAAAGAGGAAAAAAGTGAGCAACGAAGGAAGTTCTCGTTTTCTATATTCTTCCTAGCGACTGTACCCACCTTCTAGCACCCTTCCATAGGGTCCAGGCTCGTTTTTACCTCTCTTGCTCTCCCTCACTCTCTCTCTCTCTTTCTCTCTCTCTCTTCTTTTCTTTTTCTCGTTGTTCTCCCTCCACGGTGGCACTCACCGGCCCTGACTCCTGCCGGCTCGCCGTTACGCTGTTAAACGAGCGAATCGCCAGTAGCTATCGGCGCGAGCGCATCTGGAAAGAATAAAGTACACGTTACGAAGGGTAAGCAAGCAGTCGTGCAGCAATGCAAGCCGGCTAACGTAGACTGCATAAGTAATAGAGAGGCCGCCGGGCCTTGGTTCGGTTTCTGGCTGCGAGGCGAGAGATCGACTCTTTTTCCCAAGGAAATTCATCGTCGCGACACCCCCACGATTCTCCCCCGACCTTCCGGACGAGATTTCAACCTTTCCCGTCATCCCACTGTCGTTCCCCTGCGAGTTCACGTCAAAAACTGTAGAATTCTCGAGAATCCGAACATTTCCGCACTTATTTCGTGAATTCCACCCAGCAGCCATTTTGTATAGATTAATTCGGCCAGTTGTTTATCAGATCGTTGTAAATATATCTTCAATTCGATTCGCACCTTACCTCGATCTAGATCCGGAGAAAAGTGATCAAGGACCGAAGGTTTCTAGGATTCTTTTCCCTTATCTCGGCTGACCTGAGGATTCGCAGCGTCGTCGGAACGACTATACCTGTTATCTGATTCTTCCGTGAAGTTATTCCGTGAAGTTTATCTTCTTAAGTGCTCCTACACGATCCCGGACTTTTTTGCTTGCCACTTTCGGGCTAATGGAATGTTCTACTATTTTTCACTCATTTATTCGTACGCCCCCGTTTAAATTCTCATTTAAAACGGGGCTCGGAGATGGATCACCGAGATTTATTTTTATCTAGCCCCCGTTGACGCCCGTTTAACATATTTCCCCGGAAGTTTCACTGAACAGATGCACAAGTTTATTTGTATTAAAAACAACTGGTGCACCGGCAACAGTGAAGAAGAATTAGACAATTAGAGGATTAGAGGGTTAAATTAAGAATTTAATCGCAGAATTAGAGGGTTAAACTAAGAATTTAATCGAAGAATTAGAGGATTAAATTATTGAGATTCTTATTAGTAGACCACCGGTACAGCGATGCTCGTGGGCCATTAAAAATAATCCAACAGTCGATTTCCTTTTAAAAAATCCCGTATTTGCATAAGGAATTGAAAAATCAAATTTTGGGTCCTCGCCAGCAAGTGTCTGCAGAAACGTCTCCTATAATAACAGCACTAACGTATTAAAAAGTAATCTAATAGTTTACTGCTTTAAGAAAACGTGATGTAGCACAAATATTTGAATTCCCATCAATAGATATCCACAGGAACACCCTGTATAATGATGGTTCCAGGCCGTAGCTATCAATGTCACGCTCCACCGACCGTCAATGAACGTCTGGATCATTGAGGATCTCGTTTGCAACGCATTGACACGCATAAATGTGTCCGTGGATGCGTGAAAACCTGAAAACTCGCGTGAAACGCTTCCTTCCGTTCACAGAGAGAGAAGAGAGAGAGAGTGAGAGAGAGAGAGAACAGTTTGCCATTGAAAAACAAAATGTCAGATTGAATCGCGAATCGATAGCACCGTCAAATCGAAAGAGACGGGGCCAGACGTCGTCGGGACGAGTAAAGGGAAGTTCCATCGCGATTTATCTTTGAGCCACCGCGCGGATTTCCGATCTCGCAACGTCTGAACACGATTCTTGAATTAGTGCGGCCCCTAGGTTCGCAGATAAACCCGGGAAACGGCCGTCCGACGGACAGGAAGCCGTCGCTCTTTTGTTTCGTCGGATCGTCTCGTTCTTTTTTCCTTTTCGTCGATTTTTTGACCGGTCGCTGCAATTAATCGCGATCCGCTGGAAGCAGACGTCGAGGTAACGAGCATCTTGGTCTACGGAGATCTGATTAATGGATAGGAGATGCGCGAGAGCAGACTGATGGCCTTGCTACAGCTTGATTCAAGAATTACGGGTGTAAATAATCCAATTTTTCGTGGACTCCTACCAGATCAACACGGTCGCCTTCGGGAATTTATTTCGTGCAAACTAAACGACCGAGAGCTGCGAACCTTTTCGCAATGTATTCAGGCATGTTTCGTTGTCGTATACAAATTTTGGTTAGCTTGCTGTGCTCGTTGGTGCTTTGTTTCTGAATTTTATACGACGTCATGTCACCGCACGGTTCGCAGACGAGAAACTTCTAACCAACGCGTCGTTCAATGCTGCCTGGAATAAATACCGTTGAATAGAGGAGGTAGCAAAAATTCGTCTATAACACTGAATCATGTCCGAGTACGTTGCAAAAAGTTTTTTGGCTGTATCTCGTCTGGTTCTCCTACAATAAATTCCCAAAGGTTATGTACCTTTTAAGGAACACTCTGCTCCTCGCTGTTAATCAGAGCCGTCAGCTGGAATCTCCGGTTCCTATGCAAATGTGCAACTGGTTCGCGGATATCTGATAAATACGGAATGTTTATGGGGTTTGTACAGTGTGTGTCATAATTTCGGAACACCGTATACCTCGTCTCAAGTAGGACGCATCAACCTCGAAAGCGATTTATCGCCTCTTCGGTAGGCTAACGTTGTTTCTAACAACAAAACAATGCTTTTCGAAGAAAATAGGTTCGTTCGTTCGGCTATTCGAGTAGGAGAAGCATGGCCGCCGTCCGCCATTAATTTCGGAAGGGGGTCCGACCCAATAAAGTCGCGGCTGGTCGATTTCCGATGTTCGAAGCCGCATATCGGGATACCCGAGCGAATTTATGGCGGAGGATAACGGGGCACGGTTTAACCACTTCGATCGCGATAAATCTCGATCTTTACGGTGATCCAATGCGCGCGCCACGTGCTCTATGGTTATATCCGCCCACTTTCGCCCCCATCGACATCCGCCCTCTCGCGATGCACGCTATTTATTTTCCCATCTTGGCCCCCACGTCGCGCGACTTTCCTTTTCGCTTCTCCCCTTATCTTTCTTTTCTCTGTTCTCCGTTCTCTTTCTGTCCCATTTCTCCCTAATCCTCCCTCGCGTATTCCGCACTTGCCTTGCCGGAAGATCGCGGAACGCTTTCGTTTATTTTGCCCGCGCGATTCTGTGTCACTCGCTCGGGGAACTCCCTGAATCCTCGAACCGGAAGAACAATGTACACAACGAAGATCAGCACTTGCCATTTTGTTTCTCGGAACGCGCTGTGTTTCCGGTATCTGTTTTCCCGTTTCCCCGGTCGCCCCGGAAAGTTGTACGGATTTTTGCACGGCATTTTTGTAGAACTGGTCGAGTAGTTGTGCGTCTAAAAATTTGCTTTAAAATCAGCAGCTTATTTTCGAATGTATCTATATCCAACGTAAATCTAATTACTTTTAGTTTGTGCACAGTTATCAATTATTCAATGTTGTAAAGAATAACACATTTGAAATACGATGAAGACATTTCAAGAATGATACTCTTAAAATTATCAATTTTGTGGGCAGTAAAAGCACGTAGAATGGTGATGTCTAGTCAAAACAATAGTGTGCTAGTATCAATAAATTCCGCGTAGGAAAACAAACTGTCGGAAAAGTGGTTAACAATTTGACGCCTCGCGGATTAGAGAGACTTTTATTTTGTTTGGGGACTAATAAAATCTTCAGTAATACAGAAATAGCACGAGAATTCCTCAACAATTCGAGAATAGTACGAGAATTCCTCGAGAATATACAAATAGCTCAGGGATTCCTCGATACTGAAATAATCGTAACAAAGATTTCTCGATCGAGGCAAAAGTATTATAAAAATTTGCGAATAACACAAAAAGGGAGTGTAAACATAGTTCAACAGTTTCTCGATAATGTAAAAATAGTAGACGAATTCTCAGAGAATATAAAAAAAAATCTTCAATAATGAAAATTCTAAATAAAGAAGAAAAGAAAATTCTTCAATGATGCGAAAGTAGTGGTAGAAATCCTCAATTATACAAAAATGGCGTAAAAATAGTGCAGAAATAGTACGAAACGAGTAGCAAAAATTCTTGCGAAAGAAAACATTTCTCGCTGTTCAAAAATAATGGGAAATTCTTCTTTCCCGGCTATCTCTCCACGAATTTCAGCATAAATGAACACATCCCCTTCGTCACAGCTGAAAAGCTGAAGCGCCGAGAAACAAAAATTGACAGAAATACCATTCGGCCATCAGTGGCCAATCAGCGTCGCCATAACTCTAAACGACAATCTCCGCAGATCCGTCTCGCCATAAAAACGTGTTATATTTAATCCGGAAACGCTACCGGACCACGAACTTTTACGACTCGTCCCGGTCGTTCGATTGAACGGTTTACGAGTGTTCTTGGCCGGGGTAACTCGTGCATACGAGAGAGCCGCCGCCGGAGAGAGAAAAGAGAAAGAGAGAGAGAGAGAGAGAGAGAGAGGAGAAAGAAAAGAGAAGGAAAACAATACCTGCGCACCTTAAGCGGATTCTCCTCTACTTTTTTCCCCTGTTCTTCCTGTTTGATTTAATTTTCTTCGGCGGCGGGGACTAGCCGAGGAGAGGGATCGGTTCGTTATCGCGAAACACCGGCGTTGAAAGCGAAATAATGCATCGTGGGCGCAGCTAACCGGTTTTACACGCGTGTCAACGATAGTCAAAGCCCCGCCTTAATCATTCGAATGTGTCCCCTTGTCGGACGATGAGGGACGCTCTTATTTTTCGGCGAACGGCCGGCCGATATCGCAGAGGAAGCGCAATCCGTGCAAATTGCTGCAAATCTATTCCCCTTTTTTAGGTACAGTAATTTGTTTTATATTCTCACCGAATAATTTTTCAGAATTTCTTCTCTTCCAACACACCATCGC
>CM052143.1:3958151-3986287 GCA_028454255.1 Halictus ligatus
GACCGAAGTGATATTTTTCAGAAAAAAAGCCGTGAACGTAACGTGTCCATGAATTCTGCTGCAGTCTGTTCACCGAGGCTTGACAGGGATCCGTAGGAAAGAGGTTGAGGGCTAATCATAGATCGTGGCTGCGAGCCGCGAAGCTCTCTCGGTCCGGCATTCGAACGAAATTGGCCCTCTTCTCGTGCTAAGACGACGAAGAGTTCTGGAGAGGAGAGAGAGAGAGAGCGGGGGGGGGGGGGGAGTGGTCGGAGGCAAGGATCGAGGCTTCTGCAAATTTATTCGATTGCCGGCCACGACCAACTTCCACGATGCCCGCATGCGGCCTCCTAACCCCCTATGGCGTTTATTTATCTCGAGTGTGGAGGCCCATCGTCCAATTTGCGCTCGCGCGAACCCGCCCGTCTCTCTCTCTCCCCCTCTCTCTCTCTCTCTCTCTCGTCCCGACACACGCGAACACGAAACCGATTTCGCTCGTTACTGCCGCTAGTATATCATACCAGATATACTAATCTTTCGTCGCCGCCACTGGGAAACAGTTTCTCGGTACTCTGGGAACGTCGTCCTACGTTCCTCCTCTTTTTAAATCCTTTTTTTTCTTTTTTCTGTTTCCCCCCCCTTTCTCGCTTTCACGCTGGCCCGCCTGTCCCTCTCTCTCTCTCTCTCTCCCTCTTGGCGCATAGCTCATCTTCGGCGACGCTTCTGGGTAATTGATAATGAAGCTCCGCTTGACGAATGGACCCCGGTCGCGCGGGAACCGTTCTCCACGGTTTCCTCGCCATTTTGCGCGGCGCGTCTATTAATTATTTCGGATTTTTCGACGCACTCGTGAACTGGTTGCAAGTGGCGATAGCGGAGCTCGTCTCGCGTTACACGCAAAGAATACGGCTTTTCTGTGGGAGGAGTCTTGGGAAAATATTAAGCCACGTTCACACCGATGCTACGTCGAGCAACTGTTTGTCGCCTTCGTTCTTCGTTCCGTGAAACTACATTCGATGAAAATTACTTCTACGAAGTTCAAGCTTGATAAGAATTTCTTTCGTTTTATAGAAACCAATTTCAATGTAATTTTACGAATAAAAGAAGATGAGGCCAGCAATCTTTTTGTTTTTCGCAATGACAGAATTTGACGGGGAGGTTTCTCTGATTTTTAATCCGCCCAGTTCGTACAATTAATTGTTCGATATTTTACAAGTGGAAAGTAAATGTTAGCTGATGCAAACTTCTCAAATCCTACTTCAGTCAAAAGGTCAGTCGTTTCAGCTAAGAAAAAGGAAAAAATTGTGAACTCTAGTGAAATGGTTAGCTCTAAGACAATGGATGATTTGGACCAAGCTTTGGATCCAATTAGGCACCCTCTTTTCGTCCTCTGTTTCTCATACATTCATTTCATTTCTTAAAACTCTGTTTATATCTTTAGTATTAATATTAAAGAATGTTCATTATATTGTCATAATTCTAGTTTATAAGCCACCTGTGTAAAGTAATGTTAGCATGCACAGTGCATGTTGCTAATAATCCCATGTGGGGTTTTATAGCGTAATAACAAAAAAAAAGAAAAAGTGGAAAGCACGATTATGCGGGACTCCTTCTTTGACAATGAAAAAACACAGTGGAGAGTGAAAAAGTAATCTCGTTTCACAATTATTTACCCGTCCCTCAAATGCAATCTAAAATTATGTAACATTGTACCCGAACTGCCATTTATCGATACGAAATACAAAGAGCAAAATGTCCGCGAAACGCGATCGTGAAACGATTTCCCAGGATCGTACGAGCCCATAAACTATCCGGCACGAGGAAGTCGTTGGAACGAACGAAATTTTTCAGTGCAACTGGCAGGGTGACAAAAATCCTAATCTGACCAGATTGATACCGCTTATCGATGAAAATTCAATTACAGTCGAGCCGTGCTCGCTCGCGATAATAATCGGGTGCAGGCTGCACGGGTGTGATCGCTATCGTGTCGTTGAACCCGACATTGTCGGTGTCGGAGGCGCGGGAACCGATCCTGATCATTTCGAACAAGATCGCGAGAGATACTCGGCCGGGATAGATCATGGATCCGACGGAACCTGATCGTCGGGGATCACCGGGCGAGAAATCGATCGTCTGTCACTCGGAGCGACCGGGATCTAATAGGTGACCGGTCAGAAGATTCATATAAATCGCGGCGATCACTATGCCGATGCGTAAAAGGACGCTCATGACGATTACGCTGTGGGATTTTTATGACAGAAATGAGAGGGTGCAATTTAAGGGAACGGCGGAATTAAAATGGTTTCAAAAATGTCGATCTATTATCTCTATGAAGTGATTCAAGAGAAAATTAAATTTCGACTCGATCCGTGTTTCTTGTAACTGCCGTAGAAAGTTTGTATTTTCCACTAGGTAAAAGAATCTCATCTTTCCAGTTTATTATTTAAATTAATTCTCATTTCGTTGGATCTTTCGAGAAATTTGAATTTCACTGTGGAGAAGCACTGTGTATTAAATTAAACAGAAAGGCAACATAAAATATTTTTCTAAAGAATTAACAGCGATGAAAATTATGGTTGAAAATCGTTTTGCCACAAAAATAAAATCAGTCCATTCTAAAACAATACAATCTCATCAAATCCGTGTCAAATAAATTCTTCGAACGTCTCCGCAACTGTTATTACGCAATTCTGATATCCTTTCATTAATCGTCCCGACGCAAAAATGTCCACGAAAGTTGCCCGGTATTTTTGCCATAAATCCAGCAGAAGCCAATCGAGCTTCCGACGGAGGACACGTTTTTATGTATCCTGTGTCGTGAAACTATCCACCGCGTTTCACCGAGGGGTTCACTCCTTCTCGGCGTCTTCATTAAAACCAACTCCGTTCATTAATTATTATTTGCGGACAGCCCTGCGTATCGTTCCCGTCGGCGACGGCGTCAATTAAGCCGTCATTGTACTCTATTTTTCCGTTCGTTCTGCCCTTATTCGCTTCCCGTGCCTTGTCCGCGCTCATTCGAATTAGATTTTACGATCCGGAAGTTATTAAGATCCACGGGGTTAGGATTAATCACCGCCGGTTATGGCAGCCGTCGCGTCGCGTCAGGTTACGCCGCCGTCCATAAGTATCCGGACGCTCGCGTGTTCGCGGATTTCGCATAAATATCTTTGGGGTGTAGCTGCTCTCCCGATGTTACTATGTTGCGCTATAATCTTCAAGCTGTCCTCGATACCGGCAATATTTATTGCCGAATAGATGTTCTATAAATTATGGCGGCTGTCGCGACAACGAGTTACAATACTTTTATTTTCCAATCAAGAACGCGAAAGCCTGGATTTTGCTATTTGTCGACGAAACTATCAAAAAGAAATTTGAAGTAGGCACCGAGTTATTAAATCATACTTCGAAAGTAAAATTATGGTATTTAGATCTATTCGGTAACACGACAAGTTGAATATAAAATTGATAAATAGTACAGAAAATATGTTACTGAATAAATCCATGAAGTAATTTTATCTTTGAACTTTAATTTAAAAACGAACTTTCGTTCCAATAAAACTTGTAGACCTGATGATTGATGATGAGAACGCCCTAGCAGAAACGGCGCCATTAGTAGTCCGCAGATCATAATGGTACCCAAGTGAACACACATCCGGATCGCTGAAATATATAAAAATAAAGATTTGTGGGCAGGGGTTTGAAAGGGCAAGCGCAATTAACGCTAGAACTACCGAACCCTAAACGTGACTTAGACTTATCACTTTATAATAACAGCAGGATTCAATGATATTAAAAAATTTCTCGTGCAAACGTTTTCATAGTTTCACTAATCGTGAAAGAAAAAATCATCCACCAGTTATTTTGATTGGTTCGGCGGTTCTAGTGTTAAGAGGGCAATTTGGACAAAACCGGATTCAAAATCAAGGAACTTCCGATAGGAATGAGGTAGAGCGATGAAATTTTTTTAGATGACAGCTAAAACTTTGTATAACACGGGAAAAATAGGGAGATTGTGGTACGAACGTTTTTTAACCTTGAGAAAATTCGTTAAACGTGCAGAAATTCTAGAAAATTTTGGTTTTTCCAATACCGGTAATGAAATCATTTTTTCGTTGAAATCACTGGATGGTAATAATCTCCCTATTTTTCCCATATTCTACAAAGTTTGCTGCGAGTCATTGCGGGTCGTGCAGATTTTTCGGGATTTTGATGGAGTCTTTATGGCGGCTGTTTGTCGGGGGAACGTGTTAAGTGGCCACCGCCGTCGATACGAATCGTAAAGAGGTGCGATTCGGGTCGGATAGGGGCTCGGCAAGGGAGGCGACCGTCTCCTGACACGGTGTTTACACGGTGGCACGAGTAAAACAGTGACCACGTGCGGCCCGTTGACACACAAACATAAGCACCGAGCAGTAAACGATAATCGGCCCGGCCGGAAAAAGCTCACGCCTGCACGCGTGATACCGTGCAGGAGCACGTGGCGGCCCGACGATGACCCATTATCGTGGTTAATCGACTGCGTCGGTCCTCGAGACGTCGTGGGAAATTGTTGTTCGCCCGCTAGTGCACGCAATCGCGCGACAAACATGCAAACAGGATTTTACCTCCTTAAGGGCGCCCGGAATAGTCAGCCGACTTTTTCATTAATAATTTCCACCCGCAGCCTTCGGACACAAACTTAAGATCCTTCGTGGTCTCGATCCGACGGGTGTTAAAGTCTGTGATTATCAATTTTGACGCCAGAAACGTGTTTTAAGTTTTTCGCAGAGAATCAAGACAAAATATAGCTGAATTTGTAGCTGAAGATGTTTTCTATCGCTGCTCAATGGCATAAAAATGCTTGGATTCCATGGCATGCACATCGTCAATTTTTCGCCTAATTCTAACGTTTGTATTACCAAATACCTGCATAATCTCGGCAGATCCTGACCAGCGCGCACTAGGTTGAATTTTCCTCTTTCGAACGAGCCTTTTACCAGCGACAAAACATTCTTATATAAGGACGAAAGCTTGAGGCGCGTAGAACCATTTTTTGACGGTAATGTAGTCACTCTATCTTATCTCGGATCTACGAAGACCGGACTCGGCGATCTTCCCATTTGGAGTCATTGTTCTACAATTTCTTAAGAAGTTTGGCAAAAATGTCGATTAAAATTGTACATCTCTAACGAACACTTTTCAATAATCTTTACTTCGTAGTAAAAATAATTCTATCCCTTGGTGGTTGCTCAGCACGAATTAATTTAATGGCAAACCCTTTCTACTTCGTTTCTAAAAAACGAAAAGGATTGAAAATGTCGATTAAAATTGTACATCTCTAAAGAACACTTTTCAATAATCTTTACTTCGTAGTAAAAATAATTCTATGCCTTGGTGGTTGCTCAGCACAAATTAATTTAACGGCAAACCTTCTCCACTTCATTTCTTAAATAGAAAGAAAACGATCGAAAATGTCGATTAAAATTGTACATCTATAAAGAACACTTTTCAATAATCTTTGTTTCGTAGTAAAAATAATTCTATCCCTTGGTGGTTGATCAGCACGAATTAATTTAATGGCAAACCTTCTCCACTTCATTTCTTAAAAAGATCGAAAATGTCGATTAAAATTGTATACTTTGAAAGCGGATTTTCCAATAATCTCTGTTTAATTGCGAAAATGATTGTTGGTGGATGTTCGTCCCGGTTATAAATCGTTCTGGCTGCACGTAACTTCCTCGCCGTCCCGTATCTGTTTCATGTAAGCTGCACAAGTTTGTTTGAGAAGAAAATCCCGCGCTCAATGACACGCGGTCGCGCTCGCTCTCTCATTGTTCGTGGGTGTAAGTAGACGCACGTGGTGTTATTATATTTTGTTGCTCGTGCCGGATGCCAGACCCTTGCCTCTGGTTACTTCTGGTTTCGTATTCCTGCGCGCGTGGATATTTTCGGAGCGCGCTTCGAGCCCGTGCCATGCCCGCAATCGGAAAAAAAAGGGTTCACCGAGGAGAGGAGAGCCTAATTTGTTTGCTCGGGGTGAATTCCCTCGACTGTCTACAGATCACTGTAGATCCTCTGTTTCGTCATACGCTGATCATTAAATTCATCGAAATGCGCGAGCACAATGTTTCTGATTCGTTTAACAATTTGATTTTAATACTACAGAGAATGTACTGTGCACCGAAAAATATCTATTCCGTTCTAGAAAATTTAAGGGAGCAATTTAATAAGAGAAATTAATATTTGGAAATGGTTGATACGGTGAAGCGAGACGCTCTGTACGTGGTAAAAAGATCATTTTAAATTAATGAGAATTTTGTCTGTAAAACATCTATCTGAATTGCAACAAAATATCATCCATCATGACCACTTCCCACGACCATCGAACTCAACAAATTACCGCCAATTTGTTGCTACATTAAAATCTAAATCGATGTGCTTGCAGATGAAAACCGATTCGACTGGCTCGATTGCCTCGTATAAGTGATTTCCTCGATCCAGCTAGATCCGGGCAGAATATTCGTGAAACGATTCGATCGGATCCTGTCGGGTTCTCCAATATGGCGGTGCATCGTTACGGGTATTTATGGATTAGTCTGTGCGGCAAGAGCGGTGTAACCGAGTATTCGAATGTAATTAAACCTTCGCGCTCGTTACATGGATCGTTTTAATTGATAAAGGTGGGGGCCGTGCTCTCGGCGGACTCGTTTCCCTCCCGAGGACCGCAGAAAGTTTAATTGGTCGGCGGGATCAGCGCGGTTTTCCCCTCGGTTTGATTTATCCGCGCATTTATAGTAATGTCTTATGGGATTCTGGACGAGTATCACTGTCCCCCTTTCTTCGTGGCCATTTTTAGCAGGCTTTATTTATCGAACAGCCAGAGCCGCGAACCGCCCCGATGCTTCACGGGAGATTCCTTTCGAAATTCTTTCGGGATAATTGTCGCGCCGCTCGATTATTTATTCCCCGGCCCCGGAATTACGCTAATCGCTCGAATATCTCAATTTCTTGAACTTCATCGGAGGCAATTAACGCGCCGTCTTATAATTCACAATACAGTCAAACCATTTTGCGATCTACCTGCAAACTCGATCGAGAATGTTGCAGAAATCGCGATTATTCGAATAGGCTCGCTGCTCTTTTATACTGATTTGTGCGTTCCCGCGGCTCGTTCGGAAAAATCGGAAAAATCGAATTACAGGTTTCGACGTACTACAAACGGACCGGCCGGCTCATTAATTGTTGTTAGGGTTTACACTTTGTCGAACGCTTGTTACAGATGCATAAAATCGACAGACTAATCGGCCGTAAGTCGGTTATTTAATGGATCGGCCGCACAAAGTTGTCATACGGTTCCAGAATATAATTCACAAGATAAGCTACAGGATGCTTTACCGTGGAACGGATCCTGTAATTACTGTTCTGCAACCTGAGCTCACTATACTGTTACTGAAAAGAGTATTTACTGCGGTGATCCTTAAATACTGCTTTCGTCGGGCCGTATTTTTTCCGCGGGTGACGGTAAACTGTAAATTATGTACTCGCAGCCGCGTGTTCGTTCGAAAGAGACTGAGATAATTACAAATATTTTGGTTGCAGAAGCGTTTAAGTATTGTTTACGATCTTTTTTACGCTTCTAATTTGTCGCAAGTCGATTTTGACGAGCATAAACGCTCCGAGGGTCGAGGAGGACGCTAACGGCGGCGGCTAGACGTCCGCCATATTGAATGCACGAGGATCTTTCGAAATAAATTACTTTGAAATGCCACTCCTCAATTTCGAGAGTGAAATAAGCTTTTTAATTATCCTTTACGGTGAATCCCCATGACGAATCGTTTCGATGTTCAATAAATCGAAGTAAGTCTACAATATTGCTAATAATAATTCAACATCAGTGACGTAAATTAGTCACGCATGAATACCGGAGGTCCACCGTTTTAAATGCACAAAGATTTCTCAGAATCAATTCGTTTCACGAGTTTTTTCGGTAGCTTCGAGCGCAAAAGAAAACTTCGTAATTACCCTGAACAATAAATCTTCGCCATAAGACGTTTTGAAATTGAATGAACCAAAGTGAATCTGCAATATTGCTAATAATTCAGCATCAATGACATAAACGCATTAATACGCGGGAGGTCCGGCCATATCGGAAGCACGAAGATCCCTCGGAATGAATTGGCTTCGACATTTTTTCTTAACATCAAGCACGAAATGCAACTTGTTAATTAGCCCAGACAATAAATCTTCGCGACAAAACGCTTTCGAAGTCGAACAGACCGAAGTACACCGGGATCATTGATAATAATTCAGGATCGGTGACACGGATCACCCATATATTAGTACCGAAGGGCCGCCATTAGTCAGTAAATTATAAAGCTGCTCAAGGTTACGGGCTCGATGTATCAACGTCCGAACGCTTTGAGCCACAACGTTGCAACTTGTCTATATTTTCAGTTCTTGTAAATTAATTTGTCAGTGTCGAACGCTCGGAGCGACACGGTGTTCCGACATGTCAGTATTAGAGGATCAACTCGGGCTGCATTGCTATATCAGTGAGACTCGTTTCCATATCAGCATCATTAATATCCCGAGCCTCGATGGCTCTCGCTAACGTCTTCATGGTAGTCTTCGAGTATTGTGCGTCCCCGCGAGGTAAAGTTGATGATCCATCGTGGACGGCCGTAAATGATCTTTGGCCAAGCGTTAAGCTGCAAGCAGAACCTGTAAAAACTTCGAATGATCCTTCTTCCGAAACCTGTCGATTTAACATTTGCAATCTTCGCGACAGAAAATTTTGATTTGTGCACCAAGACATTTCTCTAGGATTTTTCTTACTACGATAACGCACTTGACGGTTTTATTTTTACAAAATTGATTTGTCGAGTCTCGACAAATCGGATATGGATTGAAAATCTAGCATTCCAGTTCAAATTTCCCGCGCTGTACACTCGCAGAAGTTAAGCCGGAACTCGTTAAAATTCCGCACTATTTTCGCAAGTTTTTGCATCGCGGTTCTGGTCAAGGTGATAACGTGAATCCGCTTATAGCACACTTTGAAAGCCCGGATAGAATTGATGACGTATAAAATCGCAATCTGCATGCAAAGGAAGTATTAAATGGCGCTGAAACTGCGGGCATTCGTGTCCAACAAGATGTTGCTTCTTCGCTGTGGGTTAAGGGCCGAAATGATTCACTCGTTCAAGTCTGCTGTAGGATAGAAACATGCAAATGATTTTATTAGTTCGTAGGGGAAAAAAGATTTTTAGTGCGCCTTCCTGTCCCGCAGATCGACCAGATTTTAAATAGATTGTAATAATTTACCGCGTGTTCGCAATTATCCAGTCTAATTGTCTTGACCGTTCCGCCGTCGTAATCAATAATACTATTATCTCTGACAACAGCAATTATCGCATGGTGTTTTTGTTCTTTTGATGCTAATTGTAATTACCGTAATAGCATTTATGGTATACTTTGCCTGCAAATCCCCATACGACAAAAAATTATGTCGATTTACCAACCTAATATCCAACGTTCAGCTTACAGTTATTACAGTTGGTTAATTAACGGTGAAATTTACGACGACGATACTACATTGGCCCAACGATAATCTGCGAACATTTAAATATCGTCTTGCAGACCCTGGAAACGTTGCTACAAAAACTAAAAACTTAATTATTGTATTCCGAATTGAGTTGTCCGTTTCCTTATTTAAGGATATACACTCTCAATTTGCGCTGCCAATTTTATTAGCATCTTTTGCTACTCACCCTCGTTATGCCAATTTAATCAATAGTACACGGACGTTCGTTGCCTGTCTGAAATTCTTCGAAGACAACATCGTAAACATCCTCGTAGACGTCTTCGTGGACATCCACACGGACGTTTTCGTAGTCATCGTTGTAGTCATCCTTCTAGACTTTCGTTCTTCGATTTTCTCCTATCGAAATAATCGCCTCGCACGCCGAACATTGGCAAAGGGGATTTTGTTAAAATGGAGGCGTTCTATTCAGCGAGGATTTGCGTAAATATCGGATACGTGTCGGTGTTCCGTAATTCGCGAAACACCGCCGCACAGAAAGGCTTAACTCGGCGTCATTTGCATTCAGGCCTACGCCGGGAAAAGAGGGAAAAGCAACGTTAATGGTAATCATCGACGAGAGCGAGGCGAATGGATCCGTGTTCAAACGACGGGATCCACGGCGAGCAATAAATAAGTGACGCTAATCGAAATTTTACAACGCCGGACAGACGGAAGTGACAGGCAACATTCGCTCAAGCCCCGGCGCGGCGTCGTCTTCTTCTTGTCGCGTCCAGCCGATGAGTATCCCACCGCTCACCTAATCGACTCGTATTTAACCGCGAAAGTGCATCCTGCCTGTTCGTTAACGACCCGCGTTCGGCCGAGATACGCGAAACACGCGACAGCTAACCATAACGCCGCGCTATCGTCGTTACTTCAACCTGTGGCTCTATGAACGAGTACTGGATCGCCTCGATCGTTGCACCTGACGTTTTGCGAAGCATCAACGCACGTGTGACCGTCGAAAAAATTGATTGAAAACACGAATATCCCTTTCCGCACAGTTTTGGAATTACTACAGTAAAGCCTCGACTGTTGCGCCATCGAAATGATCGAACACGAGTATAAAAATATCATTCTGTATCTCCCACAAAGCATAATAAGCATCCGTAATGAGTCTCATGAATACTCGTTTAGAAAAGTGTATTTTTAGTGCCAACTGCGAATAGTGTAAAAATCCACGATTTCCAATATGGCGGCCAATTAGTCGAACAGCGGCGTCCACCTCGGCGAAAGAAGCGGTCGACACGGTCCTTGTAACGCGTACACGTTGTGTTCCATAGAATATATTATAAGTAAAAACCTGAACCATTTGTTTGATGACCCTCGTTCACGAGGAGTCGCAGAGTGACACGAGTTTACCGTGGAATGTGTTCGTGGCACGACACGATAGCTGCCATATTTAAAAATATGTTGTTCTGAAATTCGACGTTCCTCCGACGACGACAGACGAGTCCGCCTCTCGCGTCAGTCAATCGGATTTGTGCTTCATACTCGTTTCCGGGGTGTTTCCGTAGTATTCGATTTTCCGTTGCAGCTCTTTTCATATTCTCCGACCACGTGGCGTTAATGCAGAAACATGACTGAGTTTCTGTGTTGGATTTTCGATAGGAAGACACGTTGATTCCGCTGTCAAGGCCGGAGGGAAAGTGAAATTTACGCCCCTCCTTACCACAATTAAAAAATAATCGTCTTTCCCCACCACGATTAACCCTTTGCACTCGAAGCTATTTTACCTCCAAAACGAAACATTTCTTCCGACCTAGAATGTTTCCCTTTTATACATTCTTTCTCATATTATACATACGAGAATGGTGCAATTAACTCGTACAATACTGAAGTGTTTAGTAATCTTTTAAATACAAACAAATTTATTAAGATAAAAAATATTTTGAACAATGATACAGCAATTTCGAGTGCTAAGGGTTAAAATTGACTGTCATAATTTTTCAGACTTTCCGTCGTCTAAGAAGTCTATTAGACGAATCTATTTGTAGTTTATCAAATTTTTCGTCTTAACAGTTTCAGAGCCAACCTAGCAGCCTTAAAAATTCTATAAAATCAGAATAATGTACAGAATGAAATAAAAATTGAACTGTAAGATTTCAATTTCTTGTTTCCGACGAAACATTCCGTTACGTCTAATTTCGGTGGGACGTCTATCAATTAACCGCCGATATTACATTTGACAGTGCCGAAGACGAGTGTTTATCAACACAATATTTGCGAAGAGGAGCCGAAGGTTTCTCAGATTCGAGACGATAACAGAATCGAGTGGAAAATGTGCGAGGGAGCAAATGTTTGCTCAGATGAGCACCATTCTTTTTTTATCTCTTCCAGATAAGAGATTCTGACATGTAAATACAAGCGCGTATCTGGGAGCGTTCCCTTGCGAAATGGTATCGCATATATAATTTTAATCGGAGAAATTAAGTAACAAGATATATCATCTTTGTAAACCGAAAATTTATTCTTGAACATAGGTCACTTTAAAATAAACAATTTCCAGAACCAAATGAATTCTAACCAAGTTGACAACAAAATAAACATTTAATTTTCAAGATAATCACTCGACACGGAATAATTAATGAAACCAGAGAACTATTTAAAAGCACTATAACTTTCACCAAACATCATCATTCCATAATAACAATAATTATTTTTCTACCTTTTCACTTTTTACGGTCATGTGTTTTTCTACAACTATATTAACACTTTTTCATCCACAATAATATTAATCGTTTAAAAATAAAGCAAATCCGTATTCTGCGGTATTTGATTTGCCGTCGTTGTTGTGTATTAATAGTAATTAGGTACGCGGCTTAACGGTGCCATAATGAAGTTATAATTTTAAGCGAAATCGCTCGGTGGGATCTACACGAGTAAATTAGTCGCGCAGATATAAATCTTCGAACACGATAAAGACTACTCGGAGAGAGGCTTCCACGGTCGATCGAGCAAGTCGGCCGCGGTTTGCTATCGATCACCGCCGAATCGCTGGATCGCTCTCGAATCCTTCAATAGCCGTGATCGTCTAGTGGTTAGGACCCTACGTTGTGGCCGTAGTAACCCAGGTTCGAATCCTGGTCACGGCAATGTGCCATTGACACATTGTCACGATGTGAAGGATTCACTTTTTTTTTTCATCGAATTTTCTATCCATCAACTCGCCTCGTGAATCACCAAACTAACAATCCATATCAAACTCCATTCCTAACGGTTATACAATTTTTTTTATCGAAAAATAAAAAGACAATCATTCCAAGTAATCCACCGAATAAAATTCTCCTTTCATAAATTTTATCTGGAACAAGTGCTCCACTTCTCATTCGTCATTTCGATTGAAGATATCATTCGTTCCTTTCGCTCGTTATTTTATCGAGATAACGAAGAGTCTCGATTAGACTCAACAGTCTCAATAGTCTCGATTTTATCGGGACTATTTCCTACTTTTATTCGTTACTTTATAACGAGAAATTTCCTTTTACTGTATGCGATTATTTCCTCCTCATTCATTTTATTTGCTCTTTTTATCTTATTCGTTTCATCATTGATCATTGTAATTGTAGAAATGATTCCTTTCACTCGTTAAGTTACTTCACGTACATAGCTGTTTAGCCTTTCTCTTCATTATTTTATTTTAAATCATTTTTCAACCCTTCGCACTCGAGCGGTGACTCTGAAGCACCACTAGAAATTGTTGCGGCATTATTTCAAAGAAATTACAAAATATATTACACAATATTTGTTACATTACAAAATTTGTATATACACTAACGAGCAAAACTGAGTCTACACTATTTGAAGCAACATAACTTTTTAAAAATTAGATCAAATGACTTGAATGTTATTGAGAAGTTAGAAGGATTAGTTTATTAAACGAGGTGTAAAAAATTTTTGAAAAAAATTTGAATTGTCCGGAATCGCAAAAGAAATAGTAAAAGTTGGTTTTTTCAGCTTTTTTATGTGAGCCTGTATTGAAAATTTAAAGAATGTATTTGATTCGCACGAATAAATTATATCTATGCTGAAAATTTCACCCATATTGGTTAATTCGTTTATGAGTTATAAACGACTAAAAGTGGAAAAATTGCCATTTTTCACGTTTTTCGACTTAAAATCGCACTTTTAATCGTTTATAACTCGTAAACGAATTAACCAATATCGATGCAATTTTCAGCATGGACATAATCTATTCAAGCGAATCAAACATATTTTTTAAATTTTCAATACAGGCTCAGATAAAAAAGCTAAAAAAACCAACTTTTACTATTTATTTTGCGATTCCGACCAATTCAGACTTTTTTCAAAAATTTTTTCTCAATAACATTCAAGTCATTTGATATAATTTTTAAAAAGTTATTTTGCTTCAAATAGTGTAGACTCAGTTTTGCTCGGTAGTGTAATAGATTACCAATCGTTTAAACATTATATGTGGAAATCGGATCAGTTTCGTACGAATAAAATGAAAATACACCAAGACGGAAGAAAAATTTAGTTTTAGGATGAAAATAGTGCCGAGTGGAAAGGGTTAATCTCTCTACTCTCGGCTTTAGTTTAATTTGCGAGGTACCTAACGGGCAATACAGTCCCAAGACGTCGAAATATGTTGCGGTAGGTCCTCGTCACGAGGATACGATAAATCTCGCGTCTCTCCGATATTCGCATGGATCGCGGGGGCGATGGTAGGGGTGGGGATTCGCGAAGAGGGGTGCTGCAAGGGAAAGAGAGGGGAGGGGGCACGCTCGGGTTTCCCGGAACCCGAGCGAAAATTCCTCGGAGCCAGTCTCTCCGTTCCTCCCGAGAAGAAACAAATTGACTGTTACAAGCTAGGACGTAGATAACCCCGGGGCAATAAATTCATTAACTATCCACGGACCGGCCGATAGCGCCGCCGGCTATAGTTCCACCGATTTTTCAGTTGTACGCACACCGGTTCCACGGACCGTGTCCTACATCGTGATACCACGACCCCTCGTAACATTGTCGCGATTGCCAACACCATGATTATATCGTACGGCTTTTTGCTGGCGTGGGCGTCGATGGAACGTCTTCCACCGGCGTCCGAGAAACCGCGTAGCCAACGGGAATAATTTGATAGAGTTACGCCCGAAAAATTCGTAATAAGCTCCTACAGAACGATCGTTCAACTTCACGAGCCGTGGGAATTTGCGGTGCAACAACATGCACTCGCGTTGCTTCCTCAGCTTCCCCGACAACTTGTCGCGCGCTCGGTAATGGCCGCAAAAAGGATTCTCGAATGGTATTTTATTTGTTATCTACGTCACGATTCACTGGAGCACACGGTGACAAGAATTCGAATTCGTATTCGTGATGTTCTGGTGAAATTCGCATTTCCTCGTTATTCTCTGTTTTGAAAGTTTTATCCAACAATGAGACGTCAACAAACATTTACGTAAACGTGTATAGAAAGATTGTTCAATAATTTTGGGCAGGTGGTGCTTAAACTAGGGTGTGTGCACCCCTGGGGGTGCGAGAGATACTTCGGAATTATCGAGGGAGAATTAATTAGACGCAATTTAGAAATAAGAACAGAATTTTTCAAGGGGCTGCGGATCACTGAAACGGTTAAGAACCACTGGTGTATGCCATTAAAAGCAACGCCTCTCACATTCCTCCTTTCTCCGTAGATCTGTATGCAAATGTGAATTATCATTGGTTACTTCGTAATCGATAATGAATAATCAACGCGCAGTCGGGCCAAGGAAAGAATCCCTCTTCCAGTCGACAGAAGAACTATCGTAAAAATGAAACGGAACGGTGATTTGCAGGCGAGATAAATAATTAAATACGTATGTTTCTGGAATTTATGACGCCATTGAAAGTTTGTACGTACACGTATCGGTATTTAATTGCTATTCAGTGGTTTTTCGCGGAAGTTATTTATGGGCCGATAATAACCAAAAGACATGATAGTATACGGAAGAAACACGTTGTTGGTTCCCGATCAAGAAACAAATCACGAGCTATATGAAAACATTGTATGTGTAATTACACGTTTCCTCTCTTTACTCGTTAAACAAGACCGTTCGTTTATTCGTGCGTCCTATTAATCGATCGTTGAATTGATTGGTGTGCTGATATGATCGCGGTATCCGCGGTACTTCTAAATGGAAAACATATTATTTATTACGTTACACGTTTTGTTTGCTGGTCTACAGCTTGTTTCGCGATAGGCGGCGCAGCTGGGAATCCCATGATTCAAACCGTACAATAAACGTATCGAGAACCCATTCGATAAATAATATATCGTTACACAACGAAATTCAATCTTCTCGTCCCTTAAATGAAAAGGGAAAGTGCATGGAAATACAATTAAAATAATTGCAACTGATACATATCGTCTTACAAAAATGACGAGATTGAATTAATTTAAATTTTGTACGATTCGTATTACAATACATGCTCTGCTAAATACGTTCATGTAATCGTTTCCCTCGAAACCATCTTTAAAAAGAATAAAAAATCTGGAACCGGTCATTTTGACCGACAGTGGTAAGTTTAGTGTTAAATAGTACATCCAATAAAGTATGCGATAAAAATGCCCAAAACGTATGATACAAATCGCTAAATAAAATTCAAGCCTGTCTGGGGCATGGACAGCCTATACTACTTTCCCAATCGAAGCTAACAAATCAATTCCCCAGATTACGTCTTGTATACACTATATATATGTTCACATTAAAAAGTCCCCGTGCCTGTTGCATCATGTTGGAACATCTTCTACACGATTCCCCACAGGCTCGGAGTTAAACTAATCGAGTACAGAACGTTTCGTTTCGAAATGAGTCTGTGTCCGTTCGGGAACGTCTCAATTTGTCGGAGAAGCAATCCGCCCCCCAATAACGAACCAATGTAGAAACTCGTCCCCTCGCGAAGCAGCCGAGTTCGATCGTGGATCTTGATCGGCGATCGCGAAATCGACAGACGGCGGCTGCGGTTGCGGATGCGGCCGCGGTCGCGTGTGAATTATTGCCAATTACAAACGGCGGCGGACCCTTTTCTATCCGGGGCGCCGCCGAAATTTATAGTCATTGATAAAGGTATCTGGCCGTAAAAGCGGTTTAACAAGCACCGCCAGTTAGCAACACGCGAGCCGATAAATCGGTCGCTCCTCGAATCACTTTCCTGTGGGCCAGCTCGTTTTCTTTTATCTCTTATCTCGCTTTCTTCCCGTTCCCCTTTCTCTTATTCCTCCCGTTTCTGCAACCCCCTCGTCACCGTTTCGACCCCCCCGCCCTCCCCCTTTCGCTTCCGGCGGTCCGACTCGATTTTATAATCGGTTCGCGATATTTATCGGGGTTATTAATAAACAAACGATACAACCGGCGAACCGTCCCGTAAATATCGTAATTAATGCCGGCGATAATTCCCCGGCCACGGTCGCCATTAATTTTCGTTACCCTTCCCGGAACGGCACCCAGCGCGCCCCGATCTGTTGCCGTTCTATTTTTTCTTCTGGCTCATTTTTAACGCACGTGATCGCCATTTTTTTTTTGTTCTGTCCGTCCTTTCGTTTATTTTCGAAGAAAATTTCGTCTTGCGTTAGAAGGGATCGTTTCAATTCGTTTCCAGTCGGGGAAATTTATAGTCGTCAACTGAACTCTTCTAATCGAAGAGTTCGTTCGTCCACTGTGGTGACATTTCTAAATTGGATCTTTAAATTGTATCTAATTGAATAAATATGACATTCGAGAATGCGTGAAATACGTGCACACGAATTTTCGGCAAGCTACAAAATTGTATACTTTCTGTCGTTAGAAGAAGAATTCCGAGTAACAAAAACGAAGTGTAATTTTCTTATATTAATCGGTTTAGATGAACAACAATGTATGTAGTTACACACATTAGCTCCGGTGAGATGATCAACGTTGATCCCAACGAAGCAGGTTGGAGACTAGATTAAAGACGAATGGTAGGAATTGTTTGAAATCGTCAAAAATAATCGAGCAATTGCACAGCTGCACTAATCGAGCTATTAACAAAAATTGAAATAGCAATGGAAGAAAATTGTTTCAGTCCTCCAAGCTGAACTGCTTGAGGATTAGAGTGAACGTATTTAGTCCCATGAAAATGCGTAGTTCTCGCGCGTTCGGTACCACGGTATCCGGATTAGTCATTAACACCTGCAACAATACATTAAATCATACGAATTTGTCGAGCCGAGGGGCAAAAAAGGACGAGAAACAGGACACGTTGGGAGCAAGATGTCGGCCCGGCAACGAAGGGTTCGGTTGAAAATAGAAGGAGTGAGCCCCGAAGGTGGCAGACACTCGTCCCGATCGTTCCGCGTGGATGCGACGCAAGGAAGAAATGAATCTTTTACGCGCCATCGCCACGGATGCATCCGGTTCAAGCGGATCTTCTGGGCCGAGGGGTACCCAGGGCCGTACGTAAGCCGGGGCACCTCGGATTCTGCGATCCCTTCAGCCTTGAGTCTAATGAAAACTTCAAACATCGAGTAAATTTGATCTGGATCGAATTCAACTTACGAGAAGAAGCTCGAACCCCAAAATTCTTGAACCCAAGGCTTGATCAGAGTGCCTGGAACATGAATTGCCCAACAGGGCACAGTGGTTCCGTAAAAATTGGGAGCAACGATGCGTTACGCCCCCGTAAAGGCAAAATTCGAAAAATAGTCTTCCATGGTTTTTCCTATCTTTGTAATTTGTCCTGGAAGATTACTCCTCGAGCCATTTGGAACCCTCCTAGGCAAAACGGAAGTTGTCTCATGCATAGTCTATCGAAGATCTGAGGCTCGTGGAAGATTATTAACTCTAATGGAACAGGATTAATTACAAAGAAAACAGGTTTGGTTTCCATTAGCGAAGTGGTTTAGTGGAGACTTGAAGCTTAGAAATATCCTAAGCGGTGTTAGGGCAAAGTGGCGTCGCTGGTGCTTTATAATATGTTCCACGGAAAGTATGAGACTAGCGGAAAATTATTAGCTCCAAGAAAATCTGGAATTTAGTCCCAGAATTGATTAAAACGGAAAACCGGAATTATTTTCTCGTTAGCAGGCTATTTCAGTAAGAATCTGAAGCTTAGGTCAATTCTCAGCACTGTTAGAGCAAACTGCTGTGTTACGTATGCTTCGCACACAATTTCTGGATGATCGGAGACACTGCAAAAATCTGTTAACCCCCAAAAGAATGTAATTAATTAAAAAGAAAATAACGCTTTTCTCCTTGGAACGATAGTTCAGTGAAAATTCGAGAACCTAGGAGAACGGTGTCGATTGAGAAGGATCCAGGGGGATCAAGGGTACGGTCCTGCCGGCACGTGACGATCTCTAGATCCTAGAGGCCAAGGAAAAAAGGAGAAAGAACGGCCGGCAACTGCACGAGCCCTAGCCGGTATCAGTTGTAAAGGGTGAAGGGAGCAAGGAAAAATGTTTAATGGAAGGCGGTCCCCGTTTGATTAGCTCTCGCTCGCGGCGCGGCGCTCGGGACGGCCATTTTTAGGTCGGGGATAAAAAAAACAAGGAAATTATGTAAATGAGAGAGGAGAACGTGTCCGCTGGTTTTATTTATAGCCACGAATTTCTGTCTCGATAGTTAAGAAATTTGTCCTGTTAGTGGCTTTAAACATCCATTAGCGAACGACGGGTTACACTTTTTATTCTACCATCGAGGTTCTTTCGCGCTGAAAAATGCCGGAGACGCGATGCACGCATTTTACTAGCCTCATCATTCTTCTAAAGGGTCTAGAATGATTTACGCTAATTTATTATTCTCTCGCGGCAACGATCGAGTATTTATTTAACGATGCATATCGTTCCTCTCGACTCATCGTAAAATAAAACGGACTTAACCTCAAAAAGAGTTGCATTGAGCCGGTTAACCGACACGTTAGACGAAAAAAGAAAAATTCTCACAGGATCGAAAGAGTTGAATTGAATACAAGCGAAACTAGAAAGTTAAAATTCATCGCAGAGAAATATAGTGCAAAAAGAGAACGATAGGCGAGGGAGAGGGGTCATGGGCGAACACGGTATAATAATTTAGCGAGAGGAACTCCTGGTGGGCGTGAAGGACGAGCACCGGGGCGAGTTTTACGACGTAGGATACGCATCCTTCGGGGATTAGGGCCGAATCGGGAGCACGGCCGCGTGAAATTTCCGCATAAATAATCCGGCTTTCTAATCCGCGGCTTTCGCCCCGCGTCGGCCTCGTATTTTTCGACCCTCGTTAGAAGTCTTGTCGAACGAGATAAGGGGGGCCCCTCTCGCGGGCCAATAATCGCCGCCCCGAGTGAGTTACTCTTTGCCCGAACCAGCCCCGGCCGCCATCTTAAAGTCCTGTACACATTCGCCGAACATTCACGTTCGCGAACACGCCTCGCAAATCCGCCGGTTCATTGATGTTGCCGATCATGTATTTATTATATTTCCTCTCCATGTGCTGCTCTAAATTTCTATATTCTAACTCCAAAACGAAACATTTTCTCCGACCTACAATATTTTCCTTTGTTTATTTGGAAATCTCTTATGAGATTTATTATTACATAATGCTCAGTACAGAGTATTGCAAAGTATATTGTATGCTACAACGAAAACGTCAGTAACGATATACGAAGAAACAAAAATTCTTAGGCACGTGGGTTACATGTATTTAGAAAGGCCATTATATAAACGCACGCGTTAATATCAGGATCAGCTGTTAAGCAATCTAATATTTCCCCTTCTGTACAGGGTGTCCCGGGTTTTAATGGACAACACTTGTAGAGCATATACTACAAGTGGAAATAAGAAAAAAATGTTATTTGAAGTTTGCTCAGAAACGATTTATCACAAAGTTATAAACAAATAAAGTTAGAATTGATGACGGTGGATTTTACATTTACCGAACATTGAAAGGTCGAACGTGTTTATCTTATTTGTCCATTCACGTGATGTTTACTATTTTGATATGATTAGTGTTAACGACCAATTAGATCAAAATGGTGCAATTCACTCGTACTGAAATGTTTAGTAATTCGTTAAATACAAACAAATTTAATAATGTAAGAAATATTTTGAGTAATGATACAAGAACTTTTAGTGGCGCCATTCGAGTGCCAAAGGGTTGAAATGTTTAAAATTCCCGAAGCCCTCCGGGATCACGACGATCCAGCAACTTCGCAACGATTTTCCTGTCGCCGAGAAAAAATGTCCCCGGAAGACATGGAGGTCTCAAAGATTCTGAAATGATCGTCCTGCCGACGGTAATTGTAAAACAAGACGACGTTCCTCGGCCACAGCGAAGTGCGTGTAAGCATCAAAGTATATACAGTACCCTTAAAAATGCCGTACAATGTCTTGCGACGATTAAAAGGAAAAAGAAAAGGAAAAATGGTACGTCCACGGAGGATGACAAAATTCGCGCGTAACGAATTCGGCGATAAAATTTCGCGCAGTTCCCCGATCGTTTTCACTATGCATGAGACCGTCGGCGTAATGATAGCGCGTACCCGATTATAAATAATCGTGGCGAAAATTATTCCTGTCCCCGTAATTACCGTCGAAATGGTCCCGCGATCGTTTCGCAGGCGCGAAACGGCTGATTTATTGGCCTCGGGGAGATAAACGGCGCGTTTCTCGTCCCCGCGGAAAACCGATTACGGCTCAATCAGCGTCCGGTGGATCCAGGCAGCAGGCGGAAAAATCATTGTCGAAGCGTCGGAAAAAAATGATCGCCGCCTTCGCGAGGCTGGTAACGTTCGCGCGGTGAAATATCGCGACGGCGCGGCGCGAAGAATTTAATTGCTCGCTTAAGAGCGGCTCGATTGCCCATCGAACGGGTTAAATCGGCCAACTATCGCGCCGGTGGACATCAGTCTGCATGATCGCCGGAGAAAATTGAAGGGAACGTGTCCTTGGTCTTCGGGATTTCGCGAGGAAGGGCGGTTTCACAGCGATTCCCTGCCGACATGCTAAATCGGTGGCCATTCATTCTATGGCGGACAGAATCTCGGGCTCGACGGGCCGTTCGCTTCTATTATAATTGGACTGCATATTTTTCTACGGTGTACAAATTTTCTGGGTACATTTTTCGGAAACTAAATGAAAATTTCTCGCTCGACGATTTTAAATTCGTCCTCGCAGTTTCACGTTCGAGCTACTGCCCTTTCGAAATCCACAGTCTAATTATTACGTATCCAATTTATCATAGCGATTTAATTGTACGCAGAAAGAAGCTCCGATGACTCGAGAGTGTCCGACAAATAAATGAAAGAAATGTTGCATCAAATGTGTAGAATAATTTACCAAGTAACAACGTAGTTTATCAGCATAATGAAGTTTCGAACAGATCCGAGATTCCTCGCTTGTGAATAATTTAGAAATCTTCATTAGCTGCCGGGCGAAGTTGAGCGAACCAGTTTTTTTTCCTTTTTGACATAACTTCTTGTTAACGGTTGTTCCGGTTGTACACCTTGTATTTTTCACAGGCAGATGATCGTTAAATTTAATTTCCTCGGGGGCTACCGTAACTATTTATTCGTGACGTAAACGAGCACGCATTTTTATCCTCGTTCATTAGCAACACGATTAGACTGTTTTCTGTTTATGCTTAATGGAACCTGTCCAGAGATTCCCCGACGGTCGAACGTCCATTTTGCATAATGCAACGATTTGCAGCCAGGAAACCGTGCATATTAGATAACAGATATTATCCCACGCAACAGTGTTGAAACGCATCGTGCTTTTTCTCCGGCGGAATTTTTTAGCCATTTTTTCCAGCCATTTTTTCAATGGCTGGGTCTGGCGCCTGGCGCAGCCTTATCGGAACTATTGTAGCTCGTTTCACTTAACGCATATTTCAAATTTCTACGACCTGTAGACATCCGTAAAACGTGTACTTGCGCCTACATTAAATGCATACTCAAAATCCTTCGTGTTAACATATAATCATTGCATTAGACTGCTTCATTAAATACTGAACACTAATCTGGTCTAATAAACGTTAAACATTAGATTGGCCTGTTAACTCTTAAATATTCGACTGGTGTATTAAATAACGAATATCAGACTGGCCTATTAATGATTAAATATTAGACTGGCCTATTAAAGATTAAATATTGGACTGGCCTATTAAAGATTAAATATTGGACTGGCCTATTAAAGATTAAATATTAGACTGGCCTATTAAGTGGTCGACAAGGTCGTAGCAGCCCTACACGATCTATGTCACAGCTCGGACCCGACTTACATCACGACTTTGCTGTCTTACTGCCAACAAAGCTCGTTGATTTGACAGTTTTAATCCACTTCTCTGAAATCTACACATGTATTTCCAGGAAAGACATGACTTTAACTCGGGAGAAATATAAAGAATGCATTTTATGTACAGAAAGTTGCCTCCGCTGTATTTCTGTACTCTTGCTTCGCCGTTATAATTTGTTTTAGTAAGCACTACATAGTATTTACACTCCTAAATCGCCGTGTAAAAGGATAATGCTAACGCGGTTACGCCGTGTAACGAAATTTAGATTATTTCAAACAGCGTCTTAATGAAATGTACCCTCATTATGATATTTCATGTACTTGTTGCGGGCGCGCCTAACGCGTTGAATTGTTCCCGGAACAGTTAAATCAGTCCGGCCGGGCGGACGATCAATAATATCGCGTGCCGGCCAGCGAGATCGAGATGACAATTAGAAGCCGGTCGGCCCGTCTGACGTTTAATTAAACCGTCAGCGTCGTGTCGGCGTAAACAAATGAACGAGCCGCGTTCCCCCTCCGTACATACTTATATACTTATTCCGGCGCTGTTAAGGTATTAATGGAAACTCGCCGGTAACTATACGCGGGTATCTCCCGAGCCCCGTCAACATGATTGTCCGCTTGAAAAGGAAAACGTTCCCCGTGCACGCTTCCTTCGCTCGCAGTATAACACGAGCTGGTAATTAGACTGCGAATACTCGCGCAATTTACAGCGGGACATTTTGCAATTTGCAACGAGACCCGTGAAACGCTAGCTCTCAATTTATGGCTAATTAACGAATACCGAAGGAATTAAATTAGACGATACCTTCGCCCCGATTTTTACGAGGAAACGAAGATTTGCATAATGCTCGCCTCGCTATCCATAATATTAGGAGTGTATGGTCTACAAACATTAGTTAGTGCGGTCTTTCACAGAACGTATCCTGAAGAACTGGTTTCCTTAGAGCTTAGAATGTCTAATTATTTCAATCGTAATTCATAGAGGAACTAAAACGTTTGAGAAATGGAAAGCATGTATCCTTTGTAGCAATTATTTCAATATACGCCCAAAGAAATAAATTTTGTTGAATAATTCCTGGTGGACGCATCAGTACTATTTTAGTAATAATAAATTACGAATATTAAACCTAGCGTTAATATGATTTTCCAGATGCACAGATAGACAGAGAAACGCGTATTAATGTTTAAGAGATGTTCTATCGTTAAAAGATTACAAAATAAGGCGAAAACCACGCGAAACCGGTTTCATTAAAAGAGAGTGTTTTTATCCGAAGCAGAGTTTTCGATTTTCCTCATTAGCAGAGACAATCGATCCAATCCGTCGTCAAACGAGATCAAAGAATACTACTTAAGATACGCCCGTAGATCGACAAATCGTCACGCGATCCTTATCAGCTCCCGTCCTCCTATGGATCTGATCGACGATCATCGCCCACGTGCGAGCGAGATCCCAATTCACGAGACCCGGACGATACCCACCTCCTGTCTCCGGATGCATTTGAATATGTATTCCGTGACCGGCAATCTGGATCTTAGATCTGCACGCGGAGATATCGTATACGATGATCTTATCCGGGGATCGTTCCACCGCGTCCCGTGCGTGTTACTTTGTTCGGATCACTTGAGCCTTCCGCGACGATGATCGAGGTATGCGAGCCTTATACTGTGCGGTTGTCAAACGAAAAATAGAAACGAAGGGACCATATGTTTGTGGAGACAGGTCCGGATTGAACGGGCGTTGGAATTCGCACGCGAAGTTGTTTCAACTCCCAACCAAGACATTCCCTTCCGAGAATATTTCAAAGATTAGATTTCGTGAATATTTCGAGAATATCTTGAGGAAGCTAGAAATTTAGGAGCTGAGTGATTGGAACTTACAAATTCGGAAGCTGAGAGTTTTTGGAGCTACAAAGTTGGGAGCTGAAAGTTTGAGAGCTAAGAAATTTGGAAGCTGAGTGTTTTTGGAGCTGCAAAGTTGGAAGCTGAGAGCTTGGGAACTTACAAATTCGGAAGCTGAGTATTTTTGGAGCTGCAAAGTTGGAAGCTGAGAACTTGGGAACTTACAAATTCAGAAGCTGAGTATTTTTGGAGCTACAAAGTTGGGAGCTGAAAGTTTGAGAGCTAAGAAATTTGGAAGCTGAGTGTTTTTGGAGCTGCAAAGTTGGAAACGGAGAGCTTGGAAGCTAGTAATTTGGAAGCAGAAAGCGTAGGCTAAAAATTTGGATGCCTAAAATTTAGAAGTTTGGAAATTTGGCAGCTAGAAGTTTAGAAGCTGAGTGCTTGAAAATTTGGAAGTTGAGTGTTTGTGGAGCTGCAAAGTTGGGAGCTGAAAGTTTGAGAGCTAAGAAATTTGGAAGCTGCAAGCTAGGGGCCAAAAATTTGGAAGCTAGTAATTTGGAAGCAGAAAGCGTATGCTAAAAATTTGGAAGCCTAAAATTTAGAAATTTAGCAGCTGGAAGTTTAGAAGCTGAGTGCTTGAAAATTTGGAAGCTGAGTGTTTTTGGAGCTGCAGAGTTGGGAGCTGAAAGTTTGAGAGCTAAGAAATTTGGAAGCTGAGTGTTTTTGGAGCTGCAAAGTTGGAAGCTGAGAGCTTGGGCACTTACAAATTAGGAAGCTGAGTATTTTTGGAGCTACAAAGTTGGAAGCTGAAAGTTTGAGAGCTAAGAAATTTGGAAGCTGAGTGTTTTTGGAGCTGCAAAGTTGGAAGCTGAGAGCTTTGGCACTTACAAATTCGAAAGCTGGGTATTTTTGGAGCTACAAAGTTGGAAGCTGAAAGTTTGAAAGCTAAGAAATTTGGAAGCTGAGTGTTTTTGGAGCTACAAAGTTGGGAGCTGAAAGTTTGAAAGCTAAGAAATTTGGGAGCTGAAAACTAGGGGCCAAAAATTTGGAAGCTGAAAGCTTGGAAGCTAGTAATTTGGAAGCAGAAAACGTAGGCTAACAATTTGGAAGCCTAAAATTTAGAAATTTGGAAATTTGGCAGCTAGAAGTTTAGAAGCTGAGTGCTTGAAAATTTGGAAGCTGAGTGTTTTTGGAGCTGCAAAGGTGGAAGCTGAAAGTTTGAGAGCCAACAAATTTGGAAGCTGAAAGCTAGGGGCCAAAAATTTGGAAGCTGAAAGCTTGGAAGCTAGAAATTAGAAGCTTCTGATTCTAATGTTAGAGAAATCTGAGTCTCTTAATGATATTATGGACATATCTTCATTCGTTCACGTCAGGATGAGATTCGATTTTTTCTCCGTGGACCAGCAGACAGTGTCGCATCATCGGCGATAACTTTCGATCGATCGAAAGTGAAATTTAACAGGATCTTTCGTGGGGAACAACTTCTGGGAGCAGGTTTACCCGGTTGGTTCGTTTTTCTTTTATCCGAAGCTCTGTCTTCCGTTCTGCGCTTACACGGATCTTCATTACAACCGCTTCTCGCCTGAATCTTCTTTTTTTTTTGTTCAGAAACCTAACTGACGACGCGTCGATGAAACGAGTATCAAAGAACCTCGTCTCTACTTTCCACAGATTCGCTATGTTTCCAGAAAAATGGAAGTGATGAAACAGCTGCGTCGAAGAGACACGTGCAACGATTTATCACAAACTAACATCGTACAAATTGCAACAAACTATCGCGCGTACATATAAATTGTGAAACAGTGATTAATTAATCGGACGAAACTGGTTCACGGAGGTTTTGTTTTTTTCTTTTTTTTTTCTCTCTCTCTCTCTCTTTTATTAAATCAATATTAATCGACACTGTGCTCGATGACTGTCCAAACGAATCTCATTCAACGTCCGCCGACCAATACTCGATGTAATCGTTATCGATCATTCGGGGCGGTAAAACCAAAGGAGAAATTACAACGTTCTATGTTTTACGAGCTAATTTCGATTTATTACGTGGAACGATCGACATCCGGAAGCGGCGAGTGAATTTATGATCTGCCGCGATTAATTATCCACGATGGTCGTTAATCAGCTTCGATTAAAGCCGCATTTTAATGAAATCCAATTACGAGCAATTAAATCCACCGCGACGGGATCGAGCCCAGAAGAATCTGTCAGTTCGAATCGTTCGATGCCTCGACGGTCTCCGTTGTTTCTTCGGTTTCGCTGGCCATGAAGAACGAGGACTCCTCCATCAACTCCGGAGAACTCGTTTCCGGTTCCGAGGCGGCAATGTTGTTCGGCACTAGCCTAATCACGAAGTTGTTGCGCCAGTAGCGACGCCATCGACGCCCGTGCAATCTGCGATCATCATTTCGTAATTATCGCTTCTAGAATAAATTCTCGTTTAAACGTTTCCGGTATTTCAGTGCTCTAATCATTTTTAATATTTTCCAAACGAGATATTTTAGTTTGTTCGAAAGAGAATGACACTGCTGGGACTTGTTAAACTTGTTCACTGTAAGATTCAATCGTACTTGTTAAAAGATTTATAGTGAGAATTGTCTCTTTGAAATCGAACGAGAGAAAGTTTTGACAAAAGGGAGATAGTTGTTGAACGATCGGTATACCTGCCCAACGTTATGATCCATCCCCAGTATGCTACTAAAGTAAGGAGACAGGTTGGAAGCATGGTGATGATCATCCAGGGCACCTCGAAGATGCCATTCTTCAGCAACATGTTCAGGGCCAGCGCGCAAATGTAGCAGGAGAATATAGCCAGTGGCGTAGTGACCACTAAATAGAGGATGTCCAATAGCATCTAAAAACAATTGCATACAAAAATGTCCTCCTTCTTGCGACAGTAACATCTACCAAAACCCCAAAAATTTATACACAATTTCCTGATTCACATATTTCGTTCGAACTTTAGTCTTGCATTTCCGGTGGACGAGCAGAATAAGAAACGAGCGAGCGAGTTTCAATTGAAACGGAATAATGACCAAGCGAATGAGTGTCTAGCATAGTTCTGAAAGCTTCGCCGAAGTAATTTGTGCGTCGCTCACGGAAAAGTCTATTACGGAAAATTTGTAGTATGCATCACAGATATTCATTTAAATATCAATTTCCAAGTGGAATGGGCAACGATTGAGTAATTACCGACGAAATAGAACGGGCAACGCTACTGAATAATTATCGAGGAGGTAGAGTGAGCAACGACTGCATAATTATCGGTAGAATGAGGAACGACTGCATAATTACAGAATAGAACGGGTAATGACTGTGTCCATAACGATGAATAATTATCGAACAGAATGAGAAATGAATAATTTCGGATCACAGATGATGTCCGCGCCAGCCGGTCGGGGAAAGGATCGATGGCGGGGGGTTAATCGCGGTCGATTACAGTTGGCAGTGAGTGATAAGGCTCTTACTTGGCGAGTAACGATTACGGTGTTGAACCATATTGCGATACTGCGGAAGATGTTGTGACGT